>CAJVPS010002848.1:0-11333 GCA_910591765.1 Ambispora leptoticha
CTGAAGCAAAAGCAATTCCAAATAAAGAAGCCAGTACAATTGCCAAATTTATTTTTGAAGAAATAATTTGTAGATATGGATATCCTAAAGAATTATAGTCTGATCAAGAAACTGAATTCATAGCTCAAGTAATTAAAGAACTTACCACTTGATTTGGAATCAAACACAAGTTTTCATCACCATATCACCTACAAACTAATAGAATAGTAGAATGATTTAATAGAACTTTATGTGAAATACTTCAGAAATATTGTATTGTATTAGATAAATAATAAGATATGTACATACCATCAGTATTATTTGCATACAGGACACTTCAAAATAATACTACTAAGCATAAATCTTTCTTCTTGACCTATGAAAGAGATGCCTGATTACTAATTGATTTGAAATATCCATCACCAATAGCAGAAAATGAAAATGAAGAAGATGAAATATTAGATCAAATATTCTCTTTAATCCATCACCTACCAGATGATATTAATACAGTATAAAATTAAATCAAAAGACAACAACAACAAATGAAAGAAAGACATGACTTAAAATTACAAAGAATTACACAATTCAAAATTGGTAATAAAGTTCTAGTGTATAATATGAAATAACATGTTACTCATAGAAATAAATTTCAGTCATAATAGAGTACAAAATGGTTCTACATTCATAAAACTCTTGGCAATGGAGCTTATAAATTACAAAATCAACATGACTAATTATTATGTAAAACTTTTAATAATATTCAACTAAAGTCTTATCATAGTAGAAAAGAATACTTTGAGCTAAGAATAATTATTGAACATATGGAAACATCAATAACAGAAGAAGAAAATAGAGAATAGATTTTTAGTCTTATGATATTTATTTATTTACCCCCTTAATTTACACAAACCTTATTTAGTAGTATATGCATATGTACATACTGATCACTTATTAAAGATTTCATTTTATAAATATAGGACTTTTACTTTGATATTTTCTTTAAATTTTTATCACTTTTAATTATTTTAATACTCTCATTAAATAGTTTAGTTTCTTGTTAATATTTAACTCTATAAAGATGAATATACTTTTTAATAATCTCGATTTTATTCAGAATATTTTGACTCTTCATCAACAAATAAAAGATAACAAATTTGATAGAACTTTGTAAATTCAAGAAGATCAAATAATACTTGAAGTGATGTGGTAGGTTCTTTTTTTCTATTCTTTTTATAAAATATTCCATTAATAATTAAAAAGTATTTTAATTGCTGACAAATTTTCTTTTGTTGTTCTTCAGTATATTCTACAGGATAACTTTTATTTTCTAGATATCTCATTAAGTCATAATATGTTATTAAATCCATTATGTTGAATCAATCAGATTTGGGTAAGTCATTTAATTAGTTATCCAGTAAAAATTATTCTAATTAGTTAATTAATTAAGTAAATTTGATGTTCTACTTCTGCGAATATATTCTTGAGAATGTATCCATATTTTGATTGGTCTTTCTAGCTCTATAGGTGATAATAAAATTGTATTCCATCATGGTTATTATCCATCTTGAAATTCAGAGTTCAGGATTAATTTGTTTAGTAAATAATCATTAAAATGTATTATGATTAGTAATAATTTCAAAAAGAGATCTAAGGAGATAATGTCGAAATTATTTAACAGCCCAAACTATAGCCAGAGCTTCTTTTTCAGTAACACTATAATTCTTTTCTGCTGGTTTTAATGAAATACTTATATAGGCTATTACTCATTCTCTTCCTTCATCATTCTTTTAAAATAATATTACATCAAGTTCAGAGTTAGAGGTATCAGTATAAAGATAGAATTTCTTGGTGAAATCAGGATAAATTAAGATTAGAGTAGAGATAAGTTTTTTCTTCAAAATTTGAAATGCATTTTCTTGATCTATAGTTCAAATAAAAATGATATCATTCTTTAAAAATTTAAATAGTGGTGTTGTTATCTGTGAGAATCTTTTGACAAATTTTCTGTAATATTTAGCTAGTTCTAAGAATGATCTAAGCTTCTTAACATTTGTTGGTGTAGGAAACTCTTGAATTCATTAAATTGTTAAGAAATCAGATGAAATTCCATCTTGAGTTATAATGTGTCCAAGAAAGGGTAAGTTATTTTGAGTAAAGTTACATTTTTCTAAGTTGAGTTTTAATTCAGCTTCTCTAATTCATTGAAAAACTTTTTATAAATATTCTAGGTGTTCTTCCCAAGTTTTTGAATATATATTTATATTATCAATATAGATCATAGCAAATTTCCAGTTATAATCTTCAAGTATGCTATTCATAGCTCATTGAAAAGTTGCTGGTATATTACAAAGTCCAAAAGGCATGACTTTAAATTTGTATAATTCTTTTCTTGAAATAAAAGCTGTCTTTTTAATACTAGATAATTCTATTTTAATTTGTCAATAAACAGATATAAGATCTATTTTGCATCTTCAAGATTATCTATCATTTTATCAATTCAAGATAAAAAATAGGCATCTTTCTTGATGAGAGTATTGAGTTTTCTGTAATCAATACAAAATTATTTCTTGCCATTTTTCTTTACTACTACTATGATAGGTGAGATCCAAGAACTATTAGATTTTTGAATGATATTTGTATTTAACATTTGTTGAATTTCATCATGAATAAATTCTTGATCAGATAGAATTACTCTGTAAGCCTTTTGACAAACAGACTTTTCATTTTCAGTATTAATTGAATGTTGAATTATATTGATTCATCCAAGTTCATTAAGATCTGATACAAAGATATCTTTATATATTTATAACAAGTTATGTAAGATATCTTATTGTCCAAGTGTTAATTCTCATTGTTCAACTACTTTTTTGATTTCTTCTTTGTCTAGAAGTACACTTCTATTTCATTCTTTCCAGTTGATCTAAATCCTTGAGTTTCACAAGATGATTCTTTTAATTCTTCTCTAGTATCTACAGGGGTTATTCCTTCAATTAGAGTGAGTTGTAAAAAGATTGCTTGAGTAATTCATTCATTAGGTTAGATCCTATAAAGTTTGTTAGAATTGTTATGCAAGAGAACTCTAATATTTCCTATATATTCAGCATTAATAGTTTCTCCTTTAAATTTCAATTTCTTTCTTGGCTAGTAATGATCAAGATATTAATTGACAAATGATTCCTACAGGAACTTCAATTACCAAATAAAGATCAATCATAATTATTTGACAGAGTTGAATCAGGATTACTTCTTCTCCAGGATATCTAAGATCAAAGCCTGCATTATGTTCATAGGCTCATTCAGGTATTTTTTCTTTATCTTTATCATTATAAATTTTGATCATCAAATTTGCTAACTGTTCTTCAAGTTATTCCTCTTCTTTTACTTCATCTTCATAATCTCTAGATACTATATAATATTCATTTAGGATTTCTTTAATTGAATCATAACCACTATCTTCAGTTTTCTCTTTTTTTTCTGGTTCTGGATGTTTTTCTTCTAGTAGTTCTTTAACTTGTTCAGATTATACATAATCTTCACAAATATCTGAATCACAAGGAATCAAATATTCATTACAGAGTTTCACATTAATGTATTCCAATTGGGCAAGTTGTTTTCTTCAGGATGGAGATAGTTATTGATAGATGATCAGGAAGATTTCTTAGGCTAATACTTCTTCAGATCTATTATAGGTAATATATTGCATCTCTTCTTCTTCATCATATTCAGTGATATATCTGGTGAGTATTACTTTTCCAATTTCATTACATTATTGGTAAATATTTAACAAGTTACTATCACTTCTCAATTTTTTAATAGTGCCATTATTTTTCACCAACTATCATGATTAAATGTGTACATGCATTGTTCAGTGTAGTCACAAAAATATTTGTTATTATTATATCTCCAGATTACTCCAAGAAAGTGTCTAGCTTCATCTTAAAGTCTACAGTAATCACAGGCAGGTAAATTAAGTTGTTGCTGAGTAAAACAATCAGTACAAAATTATTTTCCAAATTCATTTTCATCTCTTGCTTCTGAAATAGTTTTACTATCCACAAAGTATTTATAATATGAACATTTAACTATTTTTTCTTCTATCTTTAATTTTTGTAGGACTTCACTCTTAGAAAAGAATTTTTCTTCAGTGATTGGTATCTTCTCTGATTCTTGAATATGTTCTACTTCTAACCATCAGTCTTTAGTTTCATTCTGGAATAAGATTATTGATAGATTATTTGGAGTATTCATTTTAACATTAACCCAAATAACTAGATCATCAAAATATTGAGAATATTCATATTTGGATATTGGTAGTTTATGATAACACTAACATTCAGCTACAGGACCTCTCCAATTAAAAGTTCATTAAGAACTTTGATAGTGAGTTTACTAAAATCTTCTTTCTAATTTTAAGTATTCTTCTCAGATGAGAATTGTATCCTTAACTTGAATTTCTTCTTTGAAGATTTTAATATTTCTAACTTTAGGAATTGAGTTTATGGTCATATAAGAAACTTTTCCAAAATCTACATCATTAAATCATCTGGATAAAGTATGAATCTAAGTTCAAGATT
The DNA here is from genome assembly GCA_910591765.1 of Ambispora leptoticha. Taxonomy (NCBI): domain Eukaryota; kingdom Fungi; phylum Glomeromycota; class Glomeromycetes; order Archaeosporales; family Ambisporaceae; genus Ambispora; species Ambispora leptoticha. The sequence goes on from CAJVPS010002848.1 coordinate 4,554, forward strand.
TATCAGATATCCACCATAGAAAATTATGAACTTCTAGGTTTTGATCTTTAATTTCAAACTTATCATCAGAAGTTTCACTAAAGGATATTTCAATATCATCATCACTATCTTTGGATATAGCATTTCATTATCCATGGATGAATTTAATTGACACTTTTCCTTCTTTTCCATTCTAATCAAAGGTCATTATATTCTTCTTTAGATTAATTTTAGCATTGATCTTGTTTAACTAATCTATTCCTACTACAAGATTATAGGTTTGAGCTTCAGTAATATCCACTTTTGCTGGAATTATGATTCCATCAATAGTAATAGGAAAGTTATCAATGGCTTCTAATGATTACTTGGAATATCTATTAATATCAGATATGGAGATATTTGATTTTTATTGAATTTTCATTCCTAATCATTTGAGAAATTCATGACTGATGACACATCCTGATACTTCAGTATTCACAATTAAGTCCACAGGAGTCTTTCTAACTTTTGTTTCACATCAGGCTGAGATTGTCTTGATCTTCTAGGTAAATATTATTTTTTATTTGATAAAGTCTTAATAAGCTGAGCAATAATGATATTGGCTTTCTGAGATATCAAATCTTCAAGTATATCATAGGTTTCTGCATGTTTGGCTAGAATTGAGAGATGTACTCTTCCATTCTTTCATTTCTTCTTCTCCAAGTTAATCTTGTCTTCTTTAGGTACTTCAGGTAAAGGCTAAGTAACTTCTTTTTCTTTTTTACTTTCTTCTTCTTCTTTGACAATTCTTTGATGTTTTCTCTCTTCAGCAAGATAATCATGAGTTACTAATAATGAAAAACTAGATTGAGTAGATAAATCACTGGATGGATCATTACCAGATGCTTGCAAAGTAGCTGTTAAATTCTGAATTTGGATGAGAAGAGAAATAATATTCAGATTTTGTGAATTATTAGATTGTTGATTATGATTTTGGATATTCTGGTTTTGCTAATTATTGTTGTTACTGTTATTATTCTGATTTCAATTATTCCAATTTTGAGGAGTATTTTAATTATTAGACTACTGATTTGTAGACTGAAGATTATTTGGACAATATCTATTAATATACCCTTTTTCTCCACAAGTATAACAGATAATAGTAGATTGGTCTCTTGGCTGATTTTATTATTGATTATTATTATTATTCTGATTACTATACCTTCTGTCAGATTCTACATGATCTAACCTATTGATTAGATCTTGCAAAATCTTAGCGAGAATACTCTATTTACCAGTTGGTTAAGCTTAAGTTTGGTGATAGGTTTGTTCAAGTAGATCTGAATCAGCTTCTTCAACATTTTTGGCAGTTTCAATAATGCTTTCTATAGTATCATCAGCATTTAAATTAACACATTTTTGAATTTCAGATTTGAGTTCTTTCTTAAAAATTTGAATCTTGTATTCTTCTGGATAATCATTCTTTGAATTTACTTTACTTTCTAGTTCCATAAATTGATTGATATATTCTTCTACAGTTCCAGTTTGCTTTAATGATTCCAATTTATCTTGCCACTGTTGTACCTTACAAGGCAAATAGAATTTAAGAATAAATTGATAAGTAAAGTCATGTTCATCATGATCTTTATTTTTCCAGTTATCTAACTTAAGATCATTATTAATAGCTTGTTAATCAAATCAGGCAGCAGCTGGTCTCTCTAGATATTCTCTTATTATCTCGATCTTTCTATTATTAGTAATTCTATTAGCTTTTGTGACTACTTCAAAGTCATATAAACATTTAATTAGATCCTGATTATTACCCTTAAATTTACAAATTGGGATAAGAATCTTCTTCATTCTCTGTATCTTCATAGATTGAGTTAATTCTCCAAGAGCTTGAATAAGACTATCCATTCCATCTAACATGATAACTTCTTTCTTCTGTTGAGACTTTTGTGGTTGGATTTGTTTGATTGTGACTATTGGTTCTTCTGGATCTTCTGAATCACTATTTTTATATTCTGATTCTGTGGACTGATTGGTTGAGAGAGTTTCAAAATTATCTGTCTCTTCAAGAATAGAAAGAATACTATTCACTAGGTATATCTGTTGTTCAACTATAATTTTAATTCCAAATATGAAGATGTTTAATAACTTGATAATTTCTCTTTGAAGTTGATTAGGTATAAGATTTTGTTGTACAATATTATCAAAGAGTTCCTGTGAGAGTTTGTTATGTGAGATCATGTGAAAATCCTGAGTCCAGGTAAGAAAATTTACAAATCTTCTGTCTGAATTTTCATTGGCAGAAAAACAGTAAGAGCAATAGTTATATGGCTCAATATGAGATAAGAATTTCCAAGGGTCTTCTTTATTATGTTCACTGAGATATAAGTTGATTAGAAGTTTAATAAAAGAGTAATATGTACTTATAAACTAATAAATTAATTAGGTAACTGATATCTCAAGAGTAGCTAATCCTTAAAATAATTAAGATGAATAAAAATGAAAATAATAAAAGTAAGTTAACTGGGACCTCTGGATAGGTGAGGTTCACAGAGAGGATACTAAATATTATAAACTATACTCTAAAAGGTATATTTTATCACGAATATAATTTATAATATGTTTTGAGAGCAAAGACTAAATTATTTATAAAGATAAAGGGGATTACTATTATTCTAAAGATTTTCTAGTATCAATACTTATGAATATTATATCAATACAAGGCAAAAATGAAATAGAATAAAATTATAAAATAAAGTTGTAATCACGAGTACTAAATTAAGAGATGATATCAAAAATTAAGCAACTAATGCTTAAAATAATTATAATAAATGCAAACTAGACTAAGATAACCAATACCAAATAAATCAAGGGCAACAAATGCCAAACAAAGCTTTTGCATATAGAGAAGCTTACTAAATCTTTTTCAAATAGAGATAACAAATATCAAATCCAAGCTTTTGCATGTAGAAAAGCTATCAAGAATCTTTTCAATTAAAATATAATCTATTATGATAGAAGAGATAAATGAAAGCAAGTTATCAAGACAAAAATCAAAGGAAAATTACAAAATAAGTATAATTCAAGTATTTTCAAAAAATAATTGAATTATTGCTATTCAAGTATGTTTATTTCAGGTCTTAAATCAAAGATATTTATACATCTTTGAGATTTTACAAGTTTCTATCTAAACTCATTTGCTATTTTAGATTACAATTACAATCTTTAGGACAAAGTTTCAATAAATAAATAAGTAAAAATAAGAGATAAGATATATATGATAGGTTAAATAATAATATAAATAACAAAATAAAATAAAAAGATAAGATATATATTCTAAAAAGAAAAGGTAAAAGATAAAATAAATAAAATCCATTAATGAACCATTTCTAAAGTATTTCTGAAGTATTTCTGAACCATTATTAAATTGTTTGTGAACTGTTATTAATTTTAGAACTAATTATTCATTGATGATCTTAAAACATTATAAAAATATTACAAGAATATTGCAAAAATGTTGTTGAATCATGATTGAATCCATAACTAATATATCAATTATATTATTTGAAGTTATATATTATCTAAAGATCAATTGATTAGTTGCATTTTTCAAATTTAAAAAATTATAAAATTAAAGAAATTTATATTACTATGGTAATAATATATATGTATTTAATCATAATAATTAGTAAAAAAATAATAGTACTATTAGAAAATTAAAAAATATTGATAATCTATTAAATATCTATCAATAATATAATAAAATTGAAAAAGTAATACTCACCTAATATATTATTAAATATAATGAAGAAGAAGAGATGTAATATATTACTTATGATGATTTTAAAGAAGTATCAGTTCAAGAAATCTTTCTGATCATTTATCAATAACTATCTTCTTCTTGAAGAAAATAACTAGCTCAATTAGAATATATTAATATTAAGCTTTGTAATAAATATTTGATTTCTTGTGATTCAGATACTTGTAAAAATTGTGTATAATCTAAATAAGTTAAAGAGCCACCAGAAGAAGAGCATCCAGAATCAGAAAAAAAAAGAAAACTAAAAATAGTAATTATAATTTAATTGAAGAAATTCTAAATAAATATTATATAGTATTTGGAGACTATAAAGATAAAGTAGAAGAAGAAGAGAAAAAACTTGAAGAACAGTTAGTAAATTTGATAATTAAAATTTATAATGATGAAGATAAAGAAAAAATATCTGAATGAGCTTATGAATATGATACAAACTTTAATCTTAGATATTCTAGAAATAAAATAATCCTGATTTAATCTTATTAAATAATTATAATTAATCTTTATTTGATAATTGAAATTTCTATAGGAATTATTTGTTAATTAATATTAAAATTATTACTAGCCAAGAAAGGAATTAAAGTTAAAGAAAAAACTATTGATACTGGATATATTGAAAATATTAGAGTTCTTTTATTATAATAATTCTAATGAACCTTATGAAATTCAATCTAATAAATGAATTACTCAAGCAGTTTTCTTATAACTTACTCTAATTAAAGAAATAATATTTGTAAATACTAAAAAAGAATTAGAAAAATTATCTTGTGGAACTCAAGGATTTGAATCAACTGAAAAAGATGAAATAAAAGCATATTTCCTAGATAAAGAAGAAATTAAAAAAGTAGTTGAATAAAGAGAATTAATACTTAGATAATAAGATATCTTATATAACTTATTAGAAGTATATAAAGATATTTTTATATCAGATCTTAATAAACTTGGATAAACTAATATAATTTAATACTTAATTGATACTGAAAATAAAAAATTTGTTTATTAAAAGATTTATAAAGTAACTATATCTGATCAAGAATTTATTTATGATAAAATCCAAAGAATGCTAGATATAAATATTATTCAAAAATCTAATAGTCTCTGAATCTTACCTATTATAGTAATAGCAAAGAAAAATAGCAAGAAATGATTTTGTGTTAACTACAGAAAACTTAATATACTTATTAAGAAAGATATCTACACTTTATCATAAATTAATAAAATAATGAATAATCTTGGAGATGCAAAATAATTTTTATTTATGAATCTTATATCTAATTATTGATAAATTAAATAGAATTATTCAGTATTGAAAAGATAATCTTTATTTTAAGAGAAGAATTATTTGAATTTAAAGTTATGTCTTTTGGACTTTGCAATATATTAGTAATTTTTTAACAAGCTATAAATAATATACTTGAAGATTATAATTGAAAATTTATCATGATCTATATTGATAATATAAATATATACTCAAAAACTTGAGAAAAATATCTAGAATATTTATAAAAAGTTTTTCAACAAATTAGAAAAGCTAGATTAAAACTTAACTTAGAAAAATATAACTTTACTTGAAATAACTTACTTTTTCTTGGGCATATTATAACTTAAAATAGAATTTTACTTGATTCTTCAACTATTTAATAAATTCAAGAGTTTTCTATTTTAATAAATATCAAGAAACTTAGATCATTCTTAAAACTAGTTGGATATTATAGAAAATTTATTAAAGAATTCTCATAGATAGTAATATTACTATTTAAATTTTTAAAGAATAATATTATTTTTGTTTGGATTATAGATCAAGAGAATACATTTTAGATTTTGAAAAAAAAACTCATTTCTGCTCTAATCTTAATCTAATCTGACTTTATAAAGAAATTCTATCTCTATATTGATATCTCTGACTCTGAACTTAATATAGTATTATTACAAAAAGATAATGAAGAAAAAGAATAAGTAGTAGCCTATATAAGTATTTCACTTAAATCTGTAAAAAAGAATTATAGTATTACTAAAAAAGAAGCTCTAATTATAGTTTGGATTATTAAATAATTTTGATATTATTTTCTTGAATCTCTTTTTAGAATAATTACTAATCATAATGCACTTTGATAGCTATTTACTAAATAAGTTAATTCTGGATCTCAAATCTCAAGATGAATAATAATCATGATAAAATATAACTTTATTATTATTTATAGAGCTGAAAAAACTAATCAAAATGTGAATATACTCTCAAGAATATATTTGTAGGAGTAGAACATCAAGCTCACCTAATTAATAAATTATTTGAAATAACTTTTACTAGATAATTAATTAAATGAATTATTCAAATCTAATTAATTTAATATAATAGATTTAACTATATATTATAATTTAATAAGATATCTAAAAAATGAGAGTTATTCTATAGAATATACTGAAGAATAATAAAAGAAAATTCATCAATAATAAAATATTTTTTAATAATTAATAAAATACTTTATAAAAAAAATAAAAGAAAGAACCTATCACTTTACTTCAAGTACTAAAAAAAAATGAAATTAAAGTAATAATGACTAGTATATATTCAGATTTACTTACTAGATACTTTGGATTTGATAAAACTTATCAATAAATAACTATTAGATATTGATAGAATAGAATGAGAATAGATATAAAGAATTTTATTAAATCTTGTGAAACTTATTAAAGAACTGATAAATGAATAATAAAATAATCTCTATATCCTATTAAAATTAGACAGTTTTTTGATAAAATTATAATTGATTTTGTTAGCCCTTGCAAAATAATCAAGAAAAGAAATCAGTATATTACTGTAATAATAAATCTACTTACAAAATAGTCTAAAATAAAAGTAATTTCAAATAAAAAAGCTAGTATAATTATCAAATTTATTTTCAAAAAAATAATTTATAGATATTGTTATAATATAGATTTTTATATATATTTTATTAATATTAGTTATTTTATACTCGCATTTTTATTGGACAATT
>CAJVPS010002849.1:0-11330 GCA_910591765.1 Ambispora leptoticha
ATGGAAACTTTCAAGTTAGGATCTTTTTGTTTAAGTCTTTCAGTCATTTCAGCTGCAGTGGTGACATTATTGATCTGTACCAATCAGCCAAGAATGCGATATTGCTCAACTGTGAGAATTGGGGGTCTTCCAAATCTGGAAAGTGGCATAATACTTAATAATTTTTTAATCCAATTGATTATATCATATATTGTAGATTTAGGAAAACCTGTTATTTATACAATTTCTGCAGATTTCCAAATATTATTTGCCTAAAGCTGACTTACCACCATTCTTTGTACTTTGTACTTGGAAATGGGTAGCATTTTTTTTTATTTTTTTGTTAATGAGTACAAAAACTGATGACAAAAATATTTACGTTATTGTGTTTATTATTAAACAAAGCAATCCTAATTTTATACACGTATTAGTTTAAAATTGGTAACATTATATAATGTTTTGTGCACCAGATTGACATTCCAAATATACCACTGTACATGTATAATCTAATTAAAGCTAGATTATTATCCTTCTTATCTATCATCTTCAAGTAAATAATCAGCCTTTCCTCTTATCAAATCCATTAATAATTGGTTTTTTGTTGATACTACATTGCTTACCAATAAACTTAATGAAAAATAAGGGGCAAGTAAGTATAGGCAGGAGTGAGAATAGGGGTCAAGCAAAAGTGAAAGACTGAGTAGATGAGTGAATCAAATCAAGTTGGTAAGTAAGTATAATGAGAGCAAGAACAAGACAACATGTGAGAGTGGCACCTGACTCCTGATATCTGCATCTTTAAATGACTTAAACTTTTAGAATTACAAGAATTCAAATGAGATAATCTATTTACTCGACAATATTCTTCAATGATGAATAAGCTCAAAATTGAGAGTATTTATTAGAATATTATTCTTTATTTCAAAATTATTGAATATATATATTTTGATATTCTATTACTAATAACCTCTTATAGTTATAACCCAATCAACTCAACTAACCTAATCCATCCAATCACAATTATAAAAGTCTTGACACTCTAATATATATAGCAAATCAGTATTACTTTATTTAATTTTTCTATATTTGAAAATGATTAATTGTCTGTGTGCAAATTTTTGATCAATCAGCAAAATAAATCTGACATAAGATATGAAAAATGAATAGTACAAGAATTAATGCCTAAATCTGTCTTGGAGTGCTAATTAAAATTGTTAGAATGGTAATTTTACATATAATCTTGTCTTCTAATATTACCTGCATAATTATAACAGACTAATAAGAATACGCAAATTTTTTAATTAACCTGACAAAACAAATCAGGTACAAAAAATGTAAAAAGACAAAAATGTAAAAACTGCGGAATCAGATTATGAAATCATCATATTTTAATTTTGTTACTTTAATGAAAAATATGAACTTGATAGACTCATCTTTAAAACTTTGATTTACAAAGCTATTAAATATAGTAATATCAAAGTTTTTTTAATTAAAAAATACTGGCAACAAACTTAGATTAAATTAGCAATCTGAAAATTTTAAGTTAAATCTATTTCAAGAAAAAGAATTTGTAAAATATTTTAATTTAGACAAAAATAATTGAGATTTTCAATTGGATAATTCAAAAAGCAACCTTAAGATAAATAAACTTCATTGTAATAATATTAGAATCTATAAATATTTGAAGTCAAATATTATTACAATGTATTATCAAGATATAATTATTTTTCATATATTAAATTTAATTTAAATTAGCATCAGTACTAATCTTGTCTGAATTAATTTTATCCTATTTATTATTTAATATAATTTATAAAGATTTAAATTTCATTATATTGAGTATTAGTTATAATATTTTATAATATATAGGAATAAGCATCACCTGTGCCGATTGAGTAAGTGCACTAAAATATATTATCTCATATTAGATATTTTTTCAAGAAATTTAAAATTAATAATAATTTATCCAGACATTATGCATCCAACCAACTAATCATTTTCAAGAAGATTCAGATAAAAAATAGAAAGAATATAAGATGAAAGGGGGGGAGAGATTCTGTTAAACTCTAGAAAATCTCAGGCCTTAATAGATTATAATATTATAAATCATATATAAAATATCTCAGATGGGTATTTTTTGAGAAATTATAGTGAGATAATATATGCTAGTCTCCTAATGCTTTTTCTCAGATAAATCTGATAGATATCTGCATTACTTTTCCTGTTTCGGAATCCAAAAAACTTTTAAAGTGCATATTATCTAGTCACATAATTTTTTTATACATGTTATATTAAATTATTAATGCTTCTACTACTTGATTTGAATATATATATCATAATCTAATAATTCTATATTTAAAAATTTAATTTTATGACAATTATAAGCTTTAAAAATTAGCAATCTTAAGTTTTGTGATATAAATTAATTAATACACCATATATTTACAGGACTAAATATTTAATTCGAGATCATTCCATATTTCATTATTACTTGATTTCTAATTACTTTTATTTTAGGAGTTAACTGCTTTTTTATTATCATTTTATGATAATGATAATAATGATAAATGACAAATTATACAAAGTTAAGTAATCTATATTGTAATATATTATATATATATATATATTATATATATTATAATGTCTCTATTATTTTTATATTCTAAGTTTATTATAAGCTATTATTCACTATAAAGTTATATCAAATTGTGACTGTACAAACAAAGCTTGTTTTTTAGATCTATCTCATTATATCAAAAAAAAGTAGCTCAACTGGGTCCCTTGTGTCACTAATACATCCCAAATTTATTAATAAATGAAGAAAAGTGAAAATAAATAAAAATATACTTAAAAATTTTAGTCCAATTACAAATCTCATTCATAAATTTCTATCTTTATGAAGCATTATAGAACTCATTTAGTTCTATTAACAAATCTTTTCATTTTAAGAAGAACCTGTCCGTTACTTATGATAATGATGATAAATTTGATTGTGTGCAATTGCTTGCTAAAGATAACTAATATAAGAGTTAAGTGCAATAGAAACAGAGTAAATTCTAATTTATACCATTTCTATTGTACTCAGTCCCAGATTATTACTATACATATATATAATAATATTTGACTTATATTAGAAATAATCAAAAAATTATACTATTATTTTATGACAAATCCATATCATTCTTAATGAAGAAAGAGCTAAAATATAATTATGAATATTTTATATATGTGCAGTAGTAATCAAAAATAATGCAACATTCAAATCACAATTTTTAAATCATCATATCTCTTTCAGATTTAAAAAATTTCAAATCATGATTGATATTATTAAATAATATAATGTTACAGTTTTATAATTATAAATTTATTATTGTATTAATAATTTAAATTTTTTTTAAATTAAAAACATATTCAATATTATGTGTTGCATTATATTTGTTCTTTTTAAATATAATAAAAATTACTCATATACATCAATAAAAAAAAATTATTTTTTTTTACATTTTTTTTTAAAAACTAACTAATCTAGTTTAGCTTTATCATCTCATATATCCACCGCAAGCCTTTATTACATCTGATATTCTTTTTGACATTGACTTGATGAGACAAGTACATGTTTTGACTTTAATATTATTTTACACATCCTGAATTCGCTTCCACAGATTCTTCTTATCCAAAATCATATCCAGAAGATGACGTAGATGGCAATTGATAATACTCCATAGGTGCTTGATCAGGTTAAGATTAGGTGATTGGGGTGGCCAATTAAGCATATTGACTTCATTATCAATAAACTATTTTTTTGTATTTATGGTGATATACTTCAGGTTATTGTTCTATTAGAAAATAACATTCTTTAGCATATAATCATAATATTTGATAGTATCCATAAGTTCTCCTGCAAGAATTTCCCTATACAATACATTATCCATAATCTCTTTAATCTTACAAAGGTAACTAACATTATGAGCAATGAAGTAACTCCACACTATTATTCTATCACCACCAAATTTAATTATAGGTTTGACATGTGTACTTTTTAGTGGCTCTCCTTTTCTTTTCCAATAGTATTCATGCCCGTCCAATTCAAAAATATTAAATTTCAACTCATCGGACCAGATTACACTTGTCCACTCTTTTTCAGTCTAATTTTTGTACTTTTTTATGAATTCTAGCTTATATTTCCAATGTTCTTTCTTTAAATATAGCTTTTTTCACTTTACCCTTGATACTAACCCATTATCATTGAGTATATAACAGATGATTAGTACAGAAACTTTGAGATTTTCATTTTCATAAAGATAATTTTGAACTTTAATAGTAGTCGAGTACCTAAGAGAAATGATCAGATTAACCATTTTTCATTCTAGTTTCTCATTCACAATATTTGAATGACCAGATCTGCTGGTATCAGAGAGAGTATGGTTTTGACATCATCTTTGATTTATATGAGTAATGATAGAAGTACTAATATTTTATTTTCTTGCAATTTCTCATGTAGAGTATTCTTTTTCAAGAACAAGAATTATCTCTGCCCTTTCTTCTGGACTTGTATGGTGCTTTGTCTCCTTCTATGTGCCAAGAAGCTTTAACATTAAGAAGAAAAAAAACAGATCGATGATTATTATTATGTATTACCAAGATTGTGTAGCTTTTATTATGTCATTTGATTTGCAAAGAAAAAGAACAAAAATAATGCAACACCAAATTTCAAATATTTTTTGAATTTAAAAAAAAAAGTAAATTAATAATTCATATTGAATTTATAACATATCAATCTATAACATTGTGTTATTTAATCATATCAATCATGATTTAATATTTTTAAATTTGAAAGAGATATAATAATTTAAAAATTATAATTTGAATGTTGCATTATTTTTGATTGCCACTGTGCATGTACATGCATATCATGAAATATCTAACAGGATGGTGTGAGATATAATGAGAGTTAAGTTTTAATACATTTAGAAAAAAAAGTAATCTATCTAATGATAAGATATCAGTGATTATATTTAATTATAAAGATTTTTTATTAATATTGGAATTGAAAATAGTTAAATAATGCACAGTCAAAACTGGTTGGTTATAACATGATCAGGTTGTTAACTTTATTGTTATTATATCCAATATCAGATCTGGAAAGTAAATTTTCTTCTATATAATTTGAGAGATCGATATTTTATTATTTACAGTATATATAAATTATAATAGCAACCTTCTTTATTCGTGTTTTAAAGATTCCTAAATAGAAATTGCACTCATATAATGTGATATTACAGTTCAGTAAGATGAGTGCTTTCTTATGTGCAAGTTTGAAAGGAATATAAATAATCTTGTCTGTAAAGATTATTCATCACGTTATAGTATATAATAATGATAACACTATAAAGCTTCCTATTTGAAAAGGTTTTTGAAGCAGTTAGTGCAGTTATGAACTACTGATGTAGTTACATTCATTATGCTATAGTGTATAATAATGGCAACACTATAGAGCTTTCCAATTTCACCAATTTGGAAAGCTTTTTGAAGCAGTTAGTATAGTTATGAACTACTGATATAATTACATTCCACCAGAAGTGATTACAGACTATATATAAAGGTGAGTTGCAAGTTATTAGGAGTGGTTATGAGACTTCAGGGGTTGGGTGGGTTGGATTAGTTAGGTTACCTAGTTATTTTAAAATGTTTATGGTCATCCCCAGCCTCAGATTATAAAAGTATAGAAAATTAGACCCTTTTTAAATCAATACTTTCAAGTGCGTGATAATATGGAGGGATGAATGTAACAAAGAACAAATATTTATTATTCTTTTAATAAATCATTTATTATTATTCTCTTATATTATCATATTATAATGTAATCAGTTTTTAATAATCTAGATTTTTTTAAATCTCAAAGTATTTTATCATTAGAGTCTATAAAGAGAATATTTGATGGCTTATTATTAGTACTATGTATCCAACTTCTTGTAAAACTTTATTGACTTTCTCTAATATATATAGAAATTGGTGAATGAACTTAGAAAATAATAATGAGCGAGTCCATAATAAATTTTTTTTTTATTGGATTAAAATTATTATTTTTTTCACAGAAAGTCATATAAGGATGATCAGTTCCATTTTTTTTTGCCAATAATGATAGTATTACACACATAAATTGGGCATTATTTTTATGACATGTTCTAAAATATTTAATATAAAAGTTATGATTTTTGTTTTTAAGAAACTTGATAATTCTTAAAATGACTTATTCTAGTTTCAAATACAAATTTTTAACAAATAATAAATTGCAAATTTTACAAAAATACTCTTATCAGTTAACTCTATCAGTTAACAAATTAACAAAACCAGCCATAAAAAAATGTCTTAATTTTAAAGTTCCACCAAGATCACAAAACAGCTGGATCATTTTTTGAAGAGATTATGCAGCATATTTACATTCATTTAATCAGCACATCAAAAAAGAAGTCAAGCATACAGCTTTAGAATGTCATCTGAAATAGAAACAGATGTCAAATGAGGTCAAGCATTTTTTCAAAATATTAGAGAAAATAGCTTGTAAGAATCATAAAAGTATATACCCTAATTACAAGTATAAACCGAAAAAATTGAGAAGTTCGAATTGTAGACAATTTATTTTTTGCAAACAAAAAAAATACTTATTTACTTCATCACCTAAACCCAACTCAATTGATATTAAGTTATCGTCGTCCTTATTAACGAATCAAATTATAAATGATTTCATTTTGACAATCATCAATACTAATTCTCAAATGATTAATGGTAATGAGGTCGATACAACATCAAACATAGTTTCGACAACTAACAATGCTCTTCTTCCTATAATCAATATTAATTCTTCAACTCACTTTTCTACAGCCAACGAAGAAGCTTCCTTATTAATTGATAATGATAAAGTTAATAATATTAATCATGTATCTGATGATATGAGTATTATTAGTGTTAGAAATAGAACTAATTCAACAGGCTTCTAATTATATTACTATAATATCATTTTGACAAATGATACTTTACCTCTTATTATCGATGTGAATTCTTTAACTCATCCTTCTATAATCAATAAGAAAGTAACTTTATTGATAGATAATGATAAGATTGATGATAACCTATCAAAAATAATGTCAAACCATTATCGTAATGTATTTGAGGATACGAAAGATTGGAAATATTAATATTAATAATCATACCATTACGAATTTAATGAACCTTGACAATTATCGATATATTTTCACCTATTACCAATACTAATTTACTAATTTTACCCTTTATCAATAATGATAATACTTCTTTATGGATTAATATTAGTAACATGGCAAACTACATGTATCATATATCCGATGACATGAAGTTAGAAATAGAAATAAGAAAACTTTTAACCATGCCAGCTTGGATCATTTTAATAATTATCAATAACCATCTCATAAGGATATAAGAATAATATCAGTATACTAACAAATTTCCGGATAATATCATCTATCATTATAACAATCATGATAACGATATCTCTAATTTTAATATTTATGTTAACATAACCCAGTAATCTCATCCGCCAAATTATTATTAATGCAAGAATATACTTCCTTCATATACAGGCTCTTTTCGGCAATTCATTTCTAATAACTTTATTTAATTATTTTTTCCATAAATTTTATTTGATGCGATATAATTATAAAAATTTATATATTTATTTTCTTTTCTTAACATCGAACCTCTTTTTCTTATATTTAAAATATTTCATGCATAATTTAGTCCCTTTCGATTATTCTGATAAATTCCTTGTAAATCATACTTCGATTTTATTATATTTGTGCAAATTCTATTAGCTTGTTAATTTATTTGATCTATTCCTTATTTATTTTATTAGTTATTATGTTTGATTTGTTTTTTGCTCTGTTCTTTTGTTTTATTGCATGCACATATATGAAATGAAATGCATACGTACACTTATTTAAATGAACTGGCATTTTTCAGATGGTCCAAATATTATAGAGAGGCTTTAACTGTATATCATCAAAGTTGGCATGAATGGAACTCAGACAATGAAAATTTATTCAAATACTTAGTATCCGAATTATCCAATCAAAAGGATAATATATTAATGTTCTTTGAATATTGAAATAGCCTGATTTGAATAATTTTGATATCTTTCAATTTACAGGTGATTAATGGTATCAAAATCATTTAGAAATGGATAAGATTCCGAACTGTTCAGTTCTAGATGGATCTGATTCTAAGAAAAAACTAATCAGAACCAAATCAAAAATTTTAGTTTGGTTCCGGTTCTGATTCTGAACCAAAAATCTCATTTCGGTTCTGGTTCTAGAAAAAACCGAACCGAAATACATGTATAATGCAAAATGGTAATCTTTTTTAATGCAAGTTGTGACTATATCTATTATTTCAACCAATTCAACTTAAAGATAGGATCAAATACTCATCATTATAGTGAATATTACTGTTGTTAAAAGAATAGATATTGTAGTAATTGTATTGAATATCAAGAAAATGAGTACTGCATTTCAAATATCACAAACGAATTTATAACGATGAGTTGTCTAGCAGTAATAAAAATATCGATAATCTAATTAATGAATATAATAAAATTAATAAAACTACAATTATTCAAATAGATTCACTAACAACCAATGGAATCATGATCATCATTAGATATCTATAAAGGATATGACCACCAGGATGGAATATATTTACTGTATTATTAGAAATGTTGGGATCCTATTCCTCAAAACAGATCACCTGCTAAGGAACTTTGGATATTTATTGATTTTATCTTCACTGCAAATAAAGTATGGTGGAAACTGAATATTTTACAATTTCAATACTACAACTCTTTTAAATATCCTAAATCAAATAAAGAATGTCTTGAGGAAATGGAGATCACAAAAAGATATTTCTACAAATATAAACAAAAAACAGCAAATTCACTCAAATACAATTTATACTAGTCAAATTCTTACTTCAAAATTAATATCAATCTTAACTGATACAGTACGCACATTTATTTTTAGATTCAATCAAAATCGCATCTATGATAAATCTTAAAGATATCAAACATTTAGGTTCTACAGGTGTTAGTTTGGTTATTCCAAGTAAAGGTAAAATTATTATTTTTTTAAAAATTAATTTTATATTAATATATTAAAAATACTTGTTTGAATGTGATATAGATATCAATGTTAAATCAACAAGTACCAAATCACTTTATTTTTAAATATTCTTTTTTATTAATTCTTTAATTTATTACTAATTTTTTTTGATACTTCAAACCATATTTAAAAGAAAAGAATGAGAATACAAATATCTTACAAGAAATACTACAAATTCATGATTATAGTAAATGCATTCATTGTCAAGAAAATGATCATTTTAGTGAATGGTTTAATTACCATTATAAATTTTATAAAACTGAATTATCTAGGATATCAACAGATTTATAAAGGATATATGAAAATCAGAAGATATTTCCAATGGACCCATTCTGAAAGATTTATCAATTTTGAATATTTTGAAAAAAGCATTTACAAAGCATTATTATATTTTACAAGTGGAATTATAAAGAAAATACAGTCAACCCTCAATACTATTACATCCTATAATATGACAACCTCATTAGTATGACTAAACTAGTCAATCCAAATTATAGAAGCCATTTTTACTCCCGTTATTATGACATATCAAATAGTAATCATTATTATGACATGTGACCAAAAATTTGAAAAACTTATATAATACCATAATAAAGAGATTAACATAAAAAAAATTTAAACTTAGTTTTTCTCATCTTCATTCCTCTTCACTCATTGTTCATTTTAGATTTTTTAATAAGGTATCTTTATTTTAATATCTTTTTTATTCTAGTTAAAAAAAATATAATTCTGATCATTTTTATGCATTTTTTTGTCATGTCTGAATCAGAACATTTTACTGAAACTTCTGATATTACTGAATTTTTTTTTCTATCATCACTCCCCTATATTATCTAAGAAGAAATAGCACTAACAAGAACTATATATGCAGAAAAGAAAATAATTTGTGAGTTTGCCAAAATAATTAAAAAAGATCCAAAGTAAACATACCAAGCTATTGCTAACAAGTTTCAATATATATGTATCTTTATTATAATACTACTTTAGCAAAAAGAAAAGTGATTAAATTGTGATATAGTTATAAAAAAAGATTATTATAAGTGCATATCAAAATTTTATCAGGTAGATGAAGCATTATGAATATGATATCTAGATGCTATATATACTAATATCTTTTTTATCAATACTATTTTACAAGAAAAAACAGATCTTATTTCTCTCAATTGAATATTAGCAATAAAATTTCAAAAATTCAAATAAATAATTAGCTCAGTTTAAAATTTATCATGATATATATCAAATTAAATTATATAATAAAGCAAATAGTATATTACTTAATATACTTTCTGAGATATATAATACTTTTCAAAAACTTCTTTCAATATATTATTCTAAAATATTTTTAATACTGATGAGATAAATCTTTTTTTAAAAAATAATTTCTAATAAAACTCTTGCTATAATATTATATACTGAAAAAAAGTTTTGAAAGATCTAATTATAGTTATACTTTATTATAATCTATTAGATACTAAAAAAATTCATCCACTATAAATTGATTATATAAAAATATTCAGTTATTTTACAAAATTAATATTAAAAGTTTGTAATAATTTTGATTAAGTTATATTTTATTAGTATTAGATCTTTATTTTGTATTATCTATATAATAAATTATCTTTTATATTATTGTAATAAATTTGTTAAGTGGATTTTTACTTGAATTCATCTTAATAATATAGAGTTTAGAGATACTAAAATAATTAAAGAGCAAAGAGAGAAAAATTAGACTATATTTTTAATAATAACAAAAAATTCTAAGAACTGTGCCAATATCTACAAATATTATCTTAATAAAGAGTAAAATAAATAAATAAAAAAATAAATAAATCAAGAAAATTATAAAGATCAATTAGTGAAGTCACTAGTAATTAATATAATTCAAGACTTAAAATAATTAATTAGTAAAGTTATTATTAATTAAGGAAGATAGTGTTATGGCGAATTGGTAAGTGGGGTTTTACTTTAATTCACCTTAACAATATTGGGTTGGGAGAGACTGAAATAATTAAAGATAATAAGAGGGGAATTAGACTATAACTTTCAATAATGATAAAGGTTTCTAAGGCCTGTGCCAATATCTACAGATATTGTCTTAACAAAAAGGGTAAATAAAATAAAGAAAGAAATAAATAAATCAAAGAGATTATAAAGATTAACTGA
>CAJVPS010002850.1:0-11330 GCA_910591765.1 Ambispora leptoticha
ATATTTAAAATTAAAGTTATTTATTTAAAATTATATAATAATATAATATCTAAAATTTGATTAGCTAAAACTAATGACATTATTGATAATGTAATTATAGTTAATTGTAATACATATATTGTAACTACTAACAAAAACTGCAACTATTAAAATTTTAATAAATAATTAAATTATCATCTTTAATCATTACAAAGATAAATCACAAAGAAATATACAAGAATTTATTAAGAAATATAAAGAATATGAAAGATATGTATTTGCTGATCTTCTTAAAACAGAAACCAAAATTTATGCAAATAGAAAGAAATATAAAAATAGTAGAACTATTACAAGATATTAAAATCCTCAAAGAATGGAATAGTCTATTGCAAAGAAAAATACTTGATAATAAAGAAAAGATTTGATATTATCAAAAAAGACTAAATAATTTAGATAATAAACTTTTACTAGATATAACATCATTATGAATAACAGAATGAAAAAACAAACTAGAACAAGCTACTATTGATCTAAACTTTCATAAAGAATTATATGACAGAGCAAAATCATATTACTAGAAACTCAAAACAGAAGAAGAGATATATGTAAAAGAAAAAGAAAAACAAGACAGACAGAAATAAATAGAATAAGAAGAAAAAGACAAACTTAAACAAAAAAATAAAGAATTATGATACTAATTAGAATAACAAAAACAATATCCATTATCATAATTAACATTACTATTATCAATCATATCTGACTATTTCTTAGATGAAGAATGTATCAAAAGACTCACACAAGAAAATACCAGATATAATACTTTTATGAAACTATATAAATTCAAAAGAAAAATACAAAAAAGAAATCAATTCATATCATGTTCTACATTATAATCATCAAACTCTTGATCATAATTCAGATTATATTCAATATTATACTCATCAAGCAGAAGTAGGATAATCAAATTCAAGAAAATGCATAATTTAGTACAAGCTCTAGACAAAGAAAAAAATAATACTCACTTGATAGAAGAAATAACTGAATATTTAGAGTTCAATTAAGATTATGATCAAGATCATCAGATTATGATAAAAACTAATCTAAGAGAAATGCATAATCTAGTATAAGCTCTAGATAAGAAAGAAAACTATAATAATCAAAATTATCAAAAGAATATTACCTATATGAACAAGATTGATATCAGACTCAAGAAATAAAAAAAAGAAAATCAAGAATCAGATCAATCAGAATTCTTTAAAATAATAGATTAAATTAACTTAGAATAACAAATTCTTAAAGAAATAGAGATAGAAATTAAAAAAGAAGATATATATAAATAACAGATTAATGTAATCAATAGATTATAATCATTATTAAGAGATTCTCTAGTCATAATACTAATAGCAGAACTATCACAAGGAAGAATAATACAAAGAATACTATCATAATCATGATCCAGTTCAAGAATAAATTACTCAAACACACCTGAACTCTCAAGAATTATAGAAGATAGAATACTATTACAAATACTAATATGGGAAGGACTAATAATAACACAAACACTATGACTCTATTATAATTCTAATACAAATATATACTGAACCTATACTGTAATTATTAATAACTAATAAATTCACATAGAAATAGAATCATATTCTGATAAAAACTACATACCATCACGAATGGCAAGAAGACTAAATATTTAAAGAGAACAAGCAGATAAATAATTCAACTATCTTAGATACAAAATAACAGCAATTTATAATACAGAAGAACTAGTAGAATTAGAATTTGAAAACTTTATTATAGAATTAAATGATTTAAAGATAATACCAGATAAATATAATGATTGAACTAATGAACTTAATAACTAATAAAGTGAATGCTATATTATAATTGGATTAGAAATAATACAAGAAATTAACTTAAGATGTCCAATATGGAACACAATTTTAGTAGCAAATCCAGTATACATATCAATATAAGAATAATGATATCTAAAAGCTAATACTTCAGAGTTACCAGATCTATCATAACAAATATCATTATCAGAAATAAGATAACACAATATCATATCAATAAAACAAGACTTTTGGAAAATAATAATTGATAAAATGAAATTAGACCCTTGGATCATCATAATAGAAATAAGAAAAAAAACTGACATATGTATTAAATATATTATATAATAACAATAGAATATATATATTATAATGAAATAAAAATGCTAAAATAATATCAGGATTATGATAAATCTCCAAAGAAAAAATAGATCCAAAATATTCTGACTCTATTATTGAATATATTAAAAAAATAAAAGAAGAAATAATATTAAAAACAAAATCTAAATACATAATGACAGATAAAAGATATAATAATAGATATGATATATATATAACATATGAAATGAGATAACTAAAATTAATAATAGAAGAAGCAAAAAAGACTAAAAATAAAGAATGAATACTAATATTCTTTAATGAATATCAAATACTATCAAAATTTGAACTAATGATAAGAATATATAATAAGTATTACTTTGACATAATTTAATAAATACAAAAATAATTAATAATGATAACATATAAGAAATAATAAAAGAACAAGAATCTGAATAAGACAATATAAAAAAACAAACAATTAGAAAAGAAAACTGAACAAAAAAACTAGTAAAAGATCTAAATGAATAATAATAAAAAAAATTATTATAATAACTATCAATCCTGAAAAAAATATGGAGACTTTTAGAACAAAATCAATAAAATTTTGAATAATACATGAGCAAAATAGGAGTAATAAAAGAAGCAAACTTTCCTATAGAAATAATAGAAGAAAAATAATCTTATTTTACATAACTATATAACTTAAATAAATAAGTAACAGATGAAATAAAAAAACAAATCCAAAAACTTCTAGAACAAGGACTAATTGAACCATCAAAATTAGCATGGCAAGTCACATACATAACTGTAAAGAAAAAAGAAGATCTAATCACAAAATAATCAGATTGGAAAATATGTCAAGACTGGAAAGAACTAAATAAAAGAACAGTTAGTATATAACATATATTCCCTAACATAAGAAAAATACTTGGAAAAATCAGATAATACAAATACTTTATGATACCAGATATATTCTCAGGATATTATTATATTGAAATAAAAGAAAAAGACAGAGATTACTTTGCATATTCATAGAAGAAATAGACCAATTTAGACTAACATGAATATTCTTTAGAGCAAAAAATACTCTCATATTTTTTCAGAAAATAATGGAAGAAATACTAAAATCAGTAATTTTCAAAAATTAAATACATGTATATATTAATAACATAACTATTAGAGCAAATAACAAAGAAGAAATGACTACAAGACTAAATACTATGCTAAATCTACTCAAATAAAATAATATCAAAATAAAATTATTCAAATATCAATTCATGCAGAAAGAAATAGAAATCTTAGGATGGCTAATATCATAAAATAGATAAAGAATAATATTAAAATGAATCTAAATGATCAAAAAATAAAAATGATCAGAAGCATTATCATTATTTCTAGGAATAATCAATTACCTAATAATATATATATCAAAATATACAGAATTAACAGAAAAAATATGACAATACAAAAAAAGATCAGATAATTTAATAAAAGAAAAAGAAGTTAAATAGGTATTTGACTAATTGAAAAACTTAATAACTAAAGAATCAATAATGAAATATTCAGACTTCATGAAATCAATAAAAATATATACAAATACAAGTAAAATAGATGTAAGAATAATGCTAATACAAGATCAAGAAATTATTGAATATTTTTCAAGAAAATTCAGTACTAATGAATAAAAATAATAGATTATATATAAAGAAGTAAAAGCAATTAAAATGATACTAAACAAATTTTATCATTATTTGTAACTAGAACACCAATAATAGAATTATACTGTAATAATATATTACTTGTAGAAATAATATGAGAAAAAAGAATATCTATATCAAACCAAATATTAAAAATATTAGTAAATATCATGGATATGAATATTAAAATCAAAAAAATAAAAGGAAAAGACAATATTATTACAGATACCCTAAGCAGAAAATATAATCCTAAATATCAATCCAAAATAAACCAAATAAAGAAATGAAAATCTGAAGAATTGATTAATAATAATAATAATAATAATAATAATAATAATAGTAATAATAAATAAACATGAGAAAAAGTTAGAATAATAACAAAGAAATAAAAGAAATAGACTAAAAACTTTCAGATTAATTCATTTTAATAATTAGAATAATACTCTAACAATTAGCATCATCTATAATTAGAATAGTATCTTTATAATATATCAATTTTGATAATAAAATAAAATATAAATATCCATGCCTTTGGCATAACAGTTTCAAAAGAGGCATGATATATAAAAATATCTTTATGATATTATATTATTATTTGTTTTAGTTCATATTATATATTTTGATTGATCTCTACTCTGCAACTGTGATTTCACTATTACACTATAAAGAACTTATCAATCTTTACCTTCTCATAAATCAATAATTTGATGACTGTGAGATTTGATTAAACAGACTGCAATTTGAGTGACTTTATCTTACTTTTACTAAAGTAAGAAGAATAATAAGTTGCATAGTATTAATTTACTGATTCATTAGAATGCAACTTTGCAATCCAAATGAATCACTTAAGTAATAAGATATTAACTATCAATACTAGATAAAGTAATAACTAATACAATACTCTGATAAAGAAAAATATTACCTCTTAGCATCATAATGCAAGAATACTAATAACATCTTTGCAACATTATTTTACAAGAATCTTAATTACTCTCTTATATAATATAAGATAATGATACTATATTTAAATATCTCTTGGTATTATAATTAAGAGAATAATAAGTTATAAGCTATAAAAAAATCCATCATGTACAATTACTAATCATAATATTATACCTATCTGTTATCAGGATTTGGAATACAATGATACTGTTCAAATAAATAAGAGAAAGAATATTCTAGAGAAAGTTTAATTAACATAAGTTATGAATTTAGAGATTAACCCATCATGCAGAAGATTAAATGAAATCTAAAATATTTAGATTGATAACTTACCTAATAAGTAATTATCTTAATAAACAAATTATCTATAAACAAGTAGTTCACAAAAAGAGACATTACTTCAAAAGTTCAAATCTAAATTATCATGAGTATATACTTTGATCATTGATTTAATCACAACCTTATGATAAAGATTAAAATAACAAGAAGCTATGATTAGTTATAGTGATAGCAAAAATTATCAAGTATATTTATTTTATTATTGATATAAGTAATTATGTTCTGAATATTATGATCAAGAAACTCATCTGTATAATAAGCCAAAATCAGGAAGAAACTTAACTAATGATAATCTTTAAATCAAAATAAAAAAATTAAAAAACTAGATTATTATTACCAACTATATTAAGTCTTGAGTATAATTATATATCAAGATATGTAAGAAGATAATAGTTCAAAAGAGTTATAAAAAACTCAGAACTAATCATCTTACATGATTATTCCATACTTACACTATTAATTGGAAGTAAAACTTATTTGAATCTCTTAATATTCTATGCTTATACTAGTTATTAAATTATGCTTACACTTTAATATTCAAAAGATCTGAACTATATTCATGATCAAAATAAGATAACAAATAAGTAATATAAAATATATAAGTGATTATTACAAGATATTAATACAAGAAGTAATATTTTAAGAAGAAATTATAAAAAAAATTATATATTTTTAAGTAAATAATCAAATAAATGATAACTTTATAAATCTTCTAATACCTAATATAAGAATAATACATATCAGATAATTATATTAAATTCATCAGGAATTATAACCTGAAAAGAGATATTGCGTTAAAAGAATCTTGTAAATGCAAGAGAGATATAAAATAGTCTTGTACTATTATACTCAAAATATAAGAAAGATAATAGATAGTCTAGTAACTATCATTCCTTCAAAAATCTTCTTCAAAAGTCCAGATAATAAGTATTAGAAGTATAATAATAGTATCTTTAACAGTTCAGACTCACTATTTACTAATTTTTAATAGATTATTAATTCAAGATAATTCACAGATACTGCACTATCTAATCATTATTTGATAAATATAATAAATATCAATAATTCAAATTGTAATCAACTCTGATAGGATATATTAATAAGGAAATGAGTAAACTACTACTGAATAATGCCCTAAAAACAAAGAATTTATAATAGTGAAGAGCATAAAAAAGGAGAGACTAGATTATCTCTCTGATATTATATGAAACTTATGAGTGAGAAATAGTTTTATCCACTGAGAACTCAATATAGTAACTAAGTTATGTCATGAGATAAATACTAATTCAAGTGCTAAATTGAAATGTAATAGATGATATTATCAAGGAGCATATCAGATATGCAAGTCTAATCCAAATATTTAAAGACTGCCAATCACAGTAATAATAATATAAATAACAACATGAAATAATATTAAAACAAAAATCTATAATTAACTTATAATCAAAATAAAAAATAAATCTTACAAAGAAATGAATATCAACTAACTAATAAACTAAATAGAAAATAATATAACCTATTTATAAGTAATTATCAGACCAGATATAATGACATCTTATAGCTATTATTCAAAAGACTCATATACAAATATATTTTATAACCATGCAAAAATACTAGTATAATCTAAGATAAAGATCATTATTGTCAAAAATAATATAGAAGCAGGAAAAAGTACATTTGCATTTATGATCACAAGATATATATAAGAAAAAGAATATTATATAATTAATATAAATAAACTTATTGAACAATAAGAAATATTTAAACTATTTACACAAAATTCAGAAAAATGATACTTCATCTTCTAAATAAAAGTAGCAAAATCAAGAATTAAATAACTTAATGATGTCATTAAACAAGAACCAAACTATATCATACTATCATAAATATATCTGATAGGACAAATATTCTGATAAATACTAAAAGAATAATACAAAAGATCAGAAATAGAAATTTTAATACTTAAAAAATTATATAATAATAAAGTAAATGACTATTTAAAAGAAGTAATCATAATATATTTAGAATTACTAATAGAAGAAGTAATCTAATAAGCATAAATATATAACTGAAAAGAAGAAAGATAATTATCTATTTATGTAATGTAGTAGATGCAATATAGTATATAATACAGTTACAGTATATGATATAATAATTACTAATTATTACTAAATCAAATGAACAAGAAATTTATATTAATTAATCTTATTAATAATTAATTCTATTTTTAATTTATATTATTACTCATATTTAATCTTATTCTTTTATTAATTTAACTATATATATTACATCTAATTTATAATTTTATTAAATTAATAATTTTCTAATTAATTATTATTAATTTTCTTTTATTTTTCACTTTAGCTTTGAATAACTTAATATTTCACTAATTTTAATTCTTTATATTATATATTTAATATTTCTTGTGATTATTCTTTTCAAATTCTACTTATTCTTAAGTAAATTAAGTAAAATATCATATTAAAAATAAATTATTTTATTAAAAATAAAATATGTATAAATTATCTTATTAAAAAAATAATCATATTTTATTAGAAATAAATCTTGTATATATTATCTTATTGAGAAGATAATCAATCATATAATCTCTTGAAGTTATAAAAGTAAATAATTATCATAAATACAGTTATTATTATCATTTTAAAATATTTACATATATATAAATTTAAAATGATAATACTATTCAGATTACTATGTGTATCTTATTTTATAGATCAGAAATTAAATTCTTTGTAAATCTAACTCATTCTGTAATATTAGAAAAAGTAATCAATGTAGCAATTGCTTATAGTTTTAACTTTCAATAATATAATACTATATCAAATAACTTACCTTTCTTATCAATACTGCCTATAGATATTGGAATCAACAAGCTAGCAGAATAAATTGAAAATATTACTTCAAAATTAAAAAAGTTAGCAATTATTAATCAGTCTAATAGTCATTTTAATAATAGAAATAATTCTATTAGATGCAATAATTATGGAAGATTTGATCAAATTATAAATAAATGCAGAAGTAAAAGAAATAATAGTTATAATAATAATAATTTTAATAATAATAATAATAATAATTTTAACAATAATTTTAATAATAATAACTTTAATAATAATAGTTCAAGAAACTCTATTACCTGTTATAATTATGAAGATACTGATTATATTACTAGTAGATGTACCAGTCCAAGAAAGAATGAAAATAATCAGAATAATAATTATTATAATAATAGAAAAAATAATAATAATAATAATAATAATAACAAACAGAATACTTACTTGAATATTGAAGAGCATTTAAACTCTTAAATATATCTTTAGAAGGTAAGAGTGCATTCATAACTAAAAAGTCTTTAATTGATAATGATCAGCTCAAGAAATTATTAATAAAAAATAAAAAAGAAAATTAACAAAATTAATAAATATCTATAGATACTATGTATGTAAATAAGTTTATCAATAATTAATCTTGCAAAATAATAATTGATAGTGATACTGTGAGTAATATAGTTACTTAACAATTCTTGAAGAAAATAGATTAGAAAATTCAAAAATCTAGTATAATAAATCTAATTGGTATTAATAGTCAAAAAGAGAAAGCGCTTGAAGAAGTAATTAACTTATCAATTACTTTAGGAACTAAATTAATCAAGATTAAAGTATTAGTAATTATGAATTATGATTATGATCTTATATTAGAAAATAATTGGACTTATACTTATAAAGCAATTATAAGCTAGACCAAAGACCTATTATAATTTGAGAATCAAAAGAAATAGATTGAAATATCTATTATATATTTAGAAAAGTATTATAAAATTAAAGAAGAAAATAATTTATATAATATTGATAAAAAAGTAGAACTTAAAGTCTTTGATAATAATAGAAAGAAAAAATATCAAAATATGCTCATAAAATAGATACTAGCTTTGATCTGAGATATTCAGAATTAAAAAAACTTGTTATTTTATTTCAAGAGATAGTAATAATAGATTCATATATTATAATTAAAATATCAAAAGGAATATTTTATTAACTTACTTCTAGATTTTTCTTAGTATACAAAGAAATAAAAATAAAAGTTAGTACTATAGATATTGAATATACTGGAAATATTAAAATATTAATTCATAATAATTCTAGTCAATCATATATCATACAGCCTGATAAGAAGATAGCACAAGCAATATTTTTACTATTAGTAAAGATCTCAAAAATTCAATTAGTATCAACTCATAAAGAACTTGAAAATTCAGAAAGAGATCAACAAGATTTTGACTTAATTGATAGATTTAAGATAAATATAAAGAAGATAATAGTATTAATCAATTACTTTTAAATATTCAAGAAAGTCTAGATGAACAAATAAAAATATTAGACTTATAAGTAAAAGAGCATTATACTTAACTAGGTAAAGAAAAATTCTTTTACTTAATATTTGAAAAATTAAAAAGAAATGAAATTACTAGTCTGGATAAATATTCTCATGCTAATAATTATTTATCAACTAAATATTATAAATATAATAAAAATGACTGGTATTATGAGTAGATAAAACTAATATCAAAATTATTCTATCAAAATAATAAAGAAGAAAGTTCTAAAAAGAATGATCTAATATCAGAATAAAGATAATAATTAGAAGAATTACTAAATGAATATTAAGATCTTTTTGATAAGAAGCCTGAAAAAACTATAATTATTTAATATAAAATCAATACAGAAACTGAAGAATCAATAGCTCTAAAGTCATATTATAGATACTCATCTATTAAGAAAGAATTCATAAAAGAAGAAATTGAAAGGATACTTTAATAAAATATCATTTTATTATCAAATAATCTATGATATATCTGTAATAGTAGTCAAGAAAAAGAATGACAAATATAGATTTTATATAGACTATCATTAATTAAATAAAATTATAAAAAGAAATCAATTTTCTTTATTTAGAATTAATAATCTTCTTGATGTATTTGACAAAGTAAAATACTTTTTAATACTTAATTTAGCTTCTAAATATTAATAAGTAGAAGTAAAATCAGAAGATAGAAAGAAAATACCTTTATCATTATTAATAATTTATATGAATTCAATATTATACTTTTTGGATTAAATAATATATCAGCTACTTTTTAATACTTAATGAATAAAATATTCAAGTCCTATCTTGGAAAGTTTGTAATTATTTATCTTGATGATACTAATATCTTCTCAAATACTTTTGAAAAGTATTTTACATATCTGAAACAAATATTTAATAAGCTTAGAAAAAGTAATCTAAAACTTTAGTTAAGTAAATATTAATTTGATAAAATTATACTCACCTTTTTAGAATATATTATTAGCAAAGATGATTTGAAATCTGATCTAGTCAAAATCTCAACTATAGAATAGTTTTCTAGATTGATAAATCTAACTATTTTGAGAGAATTTCTTGACTTAGTCTCATACTATAGATACTTTGTAAGAGATTTTACAAAGATAGTAACATCTTTAAATCAATTAATAAGAAAAGATTAATCTTTTGAATAGTCTAGTAAATATCAAGAAGTATTTAAAGAACTAAAAAATAGATTAATTACTACACCTATATTAATATATCCAGATTTTGAGAAATCTTTTATACTATATACTGATACTTCTAGTTTTGAATTAGAAACAGTTTTGATATAAAAAGATAAAAAAAAATAATGAGTATGTAATCATTTATGCTAATAAAAGAATAAATAATATTGAGAAGAATTATTATGTAACTGAATTAGAATATTAAGTAGTAATTTAGACAATATAACTATTTAGATTATACTTATATTCTAATATTTCTTTCACTTTGATAACTAATCATAATATTTTGAAGAATTTATTTAATAAATTAAAAATTTCTGGAAGACTTATATGCTGAATTTTGACTCTAAAAGATTATAATATTACAAACTATACTCTAGAAGGTAGGTTTTATCACGAATATAGTTTATAATAAGTTTTGAGGGCTAAGACTGAATTATTTATAAAGGTTAAGGGGATAACAATTATTCTAAAGGTTTCCTAGTGCTAATACTTACGAGTATTGTATCAACACAAGGCAAAAACGAAATGAGATAAAATTATAAAACAAAGTTGTGATCACGAGTACTAAACTAAAATTAGGTACCAAAAACTAAATTAACAAATACTATAACTAAAACAAAAGA
>CAJVPS010002851.1:0-11327 GCA_910591765.1 Ambispora leptoticha
AATTTAAAAAATAATAATTAAAAAAGTTATTATTAATAAAAATTTTTTTATAAAAAATATATAATAAAAATTTTTATATTTAAATAAATTCTAATATTTAATAATTTAATTAAATAAGACAGAATTAAAACTTTATTTTAAAAAAATAATTTATTAATATTTATCTAAAATATAAATCTTTTTATATCAATTTATAATATATATATAAATATAAATATGATTATTTAATAAAATACTTAAAAATAAATTAAAATATTATATTTTATTTTTATATTAAAATAACTAATATTAATATAATATAATATTAATATTAAAGTTTCAAGATATTTTCTTAAATATATATATAAAGTAATTATTTTTATTTTATATTAAAATTATTTTTAATTTTAAATTATTATTATTAAATATTTTAAATTTATCTTGATATTTTTTTATATTTTATATTAATAGTTTTAAGTATAATTAAAGTTTTTTATAATTATATCTTTTTATAATTTTTGTATAATTATCTTTTTAAGTTTTTTAATTATCAATTAAAAAAACTCTCTATAATTACATATTTCTTTAGTTATTTAATTTTGCTTTTTCAAGTATAATAATTATAAAAAGATCTAATTATATTTTATTAAAGATAAATAATATTTAAAATATATTAAATTTATTAAATATATATATTTAAGAAGTTTTGAAGACTAATAACTTTATTATATAAGTAAAAAAATATATTATTAAATATATATAATTAAATTAATTAATTATAAAAAAAAATAAAGCAAAGTTTATTAAATTTTCAAGTTCTATTTAATAATTTCTATATTAAATTCTTAATTTATATTTAAGTTATATTATAATTTAGTAAAAAAATATTATATTTTTATATTATTATTTTTTTAAAAATATTAATTATTTTTTTATTATAAATTATAATAATTTTTATTAATAATTTTTAATAACTTAATAATTCAAGTATTCTATATATAATTAAATAATTAATTATTTTTTTAACTTATTTAAATAAAAAATTTCAAGTTTAATTATAAAATTAAATATTCTATATTTAAAAAAATAACTAATAATATTATATATATTATCTTATTTATATACTAATTTTTTAAAAGTAAATATAATTAGATCTTTTTATAATTATCACATTTGAAATAGCAAAATTATATAATTAAAGAGAGATATAATTATAATTAATTAATAACTAAAAAATTCAAGAAATAACTATAAAAAAAGATAATTATAGATATATAATTATAAAAAGATCTAATTATATATACAGAGGATTATTAAAAGTTTTCGAATATGATTTTTGGAATGCAATTACTATACAAAAAAGATAATGTTTATTATATGAATATGATTTATTTTTATTTATTTTGTCTTAAAAAACATTTCTAATTCAATTTTTCTTTCTAATTTCAATTTTTTTTTATAAATTATAGCTACATCTGCAACAATGGAAAAAAATAATGAATTAATTATGGAACAACAAGATATTATATTTTATCTTCATAAAAATGATAATTATATAATCAGATTGCTGAAGCTGTTGAATATGACAAAACAACAGTTTATAATATATTAAAAAAGCATGCCAAAACTGGATGCATGAAAAGCAATTCTGAAATGTATAATTGAAAATTTAGTTGATAGTATGCCAGCATGAATTTAGGTAGTGATTGCAGTGGAAGGTGATCTAATTAAATACTAGTTTAATAATACAAAATATAGATTTTGATAAGCTTAAAATAAAGTTTTAATAAAGTTTTTTTGGCTAAGTTTTAAAAATTATATGTTTTATATTGCATAAAAATTCATTTAGAAACTTTTGATAACCCTCTATATTTAAATTTATATTACTTAAACTAATAAGTTATTTATATATTATCTTATTATAAGTTATATTTATATAATTATATTTATTTATTTTAATATTATTATAATATATTTATATTGCTTGATAAATATTTTTAGTATTGCTTAATTATTTTTAGAATTTAATATTATAATATTAGAAAAAGAAATTTGATAATCTATTTTTATATTTTTTTTATTTCTTATAAAAAAATTAAATTTTTCTTATATTTAGAAATTTTTTTTTTATAAAATTTAATATACTAATATAAAATTAAATATAAAAAAATTTTAAATTAATTATAATTTCTGAAAGTAAATAAAATAAGTAAAATTAAAAATATTATTATAAGAAAATATTCTTTTTTAAAATTAATATTATTAATAATATATATATTTTAAATATTATCTTCTTCTTATAATCTTTTTTGAGAATCAAATTTATCTTTTCATAATTTTTTAAATATCTTTTATAATAATAAGTATATAAAATAATATTAACTATATATAAAATTATATAAAATCAACTTGATAATTTTAAATATATCAAACTTATTATATATATATATATATAAGTCAAATATTAACTCCAGAAAAAGTAATTATAAGTAATATTAATATTAAAAAAATTTAGAATTTTATTATATATATCAAATCAAATTCTTTTAATTAAATTTCATATTATTTATATTTTTTTTAATTTTCAATTTTTTTTGAATTATTATTAATAAATTATTAAAACTTCTTCATAATAGCTGGAAACTATTATAATACTCTTCTAATAATTTTGAATTTTCAATAAAACTTTAATAAATTACAATATGTTTAAGTCTTTTAAAGTCTTTTTATATTAACTTTTTTTAATATAAGTATCATTTTAAGTATAATAAAGCTAGAAAGTATTGATTATAATAGCATAATAGCTAGAAAATTTTTATAATACTCTACTAATAATTTTGAATTTTCAATAAAACTTTAATCAATTACAATATATTTAAGTCTTTTGAAGTCTATTTATAATAACTTTTTTTAATTAAAATATTATTTTAAGTATAATAAAGCTAGAAAGTATTGAGTATAATATTTTAATTTTTGTATTATTTATTTTTGTTAAATTTAATATTATTTTGTGTAATCCGGATTTCAGTTAAATTATTGCTTATTTGGATAGATTCATCATTGTAATATATTATTGAAATATCCTATATTTAATTAAAATAAGATTTCTTAACTTTTATCAACAAAATTTTATCTCTAATTTATTTATTTTAAAAAATATGATTATATTTTTCAATGATAAAAAAAAGGTATAATATGATTTTCTTATTTAAATATTTATAATAATAATATTACCAATTTATTATATATATATTAGGATAATAGATTCAGAAAATTATAAGCATTTCAGAGAAGTCTATTCAAAATATGCTTTTAAAGAGTCAGAAAATAATGATGAAAAAATTAACAGAAGAAAATTGTGATTGGATACGATAGTTCAAATGGGTTGTCGGGGGAATCATCAAAAACTGCCCACTAATATCATTCGGGGAAAAGGGCTGTCAGGAATAGGTCATCTCTGACTAAAATATGTCATGCTGGGGAAATGCCTTGTCGGTGAAATGTGCTGTAGGTAGAATGTCATAGAAATGGTGTCGAGATATCTTTATTTGGCCACAATATCCCCATTGGCCGAAATACCTCCCTCTTTACCTTATGTTGAAATAATTATGAAATAATAATGATATAATTATGATTAATAATAAATAAACTAACTAGTTTTTTATTGATATAGATAAATTGATTGTATTATACTGTATTTATTTAAAAATTGTCGAATGTGACAGTTTAAACTTCATCCGCTTGGTAAAGGAAGGTCTATTTTTCATTAACTATATCAAAACCTGCGGCGAAAGATATTACCGTATCAAAGCTTGTTCCGAAAGCTATCTACCATTATGTAGTTCTTGTTGGAGTTGTAACATTCGTTTCGGTATTATTAAAAACGTATTTCTCGGCATTTGATTCGCGTTACCTTTAAGCCACTGTCTTTGGTTTGTGTGGCTTCATGGTCACTTTCCTGTGGATGGACGCTAAACTTTATATATTCGTGCTTCCTGAAACCGTTTGGGAATTATGCAGACCAGCGAAGCCGTTTAAACATGTTTTACAAAGGCCAGGCTGAAGGTGAAGATTCACGCGTTTATAAGTGACATTATAACAATTGTATTTTGTTGATGTAAATATCATTATTAGTTGACGATGCAACGCGTGGTCACCTGCTACGTTCACGGCTGGGCATCTTCGAAAACAAACGAGAAATACCAATTTGAGTTGATATTGGCGGCGGAACTGGTGTTATTAATAGGTTGGAATATCGAAAGGATGAATGACCTATTCTAATATATTTACCTAATATTTGAAGAATAATGGAAGAATTGCCCTGTATAAACCAGTGTTGGAAATCTCATTTCAATCTGGTGTTCTCATCGAGTACGCTAAATATACCTCTGCTGTTCTCTCAACAGTGAACATATTTGTTTTTCACCGAAGAACATGAGAACGCTGGGATGATCTGCATTATGTAGATCAATGGTCTTATATCACATGATATTTTAGTTATCACGATGCCACATCGATGTTTTTTATGCTTCTATAAAATAAAATTTTTTATCATTAAGGACCTATTCGTTGCTATAATATTGTTTTGGGATTCTACTATCACCAAATTCAGCGTAACTCTCCGGATTTTATACTAAAGTTTCAATATTTCATTTCTTTAATATCAATGATTGAAAAATTTTATCCAGTTATCGATCGCGTTGTTGTCATCAAAAATCTTTAATTTTAGAAATGCAATTCGTTTATTATTCCAAAATTTTGCTTTAACATATGTAAACAAAATCAATTTATTTTACATATATTTAAGGAAGTTATAAATAAAAATCATATTGTGATTCTTTAATAGTATTCGATATTTTTTTAGTTCAGTGGAATATATTACGATGGCGACGGCAACAAGAATGAATGAATGACTAAAGTTTGCTAACGAAGAAGCGAAAAATGACAATCAAAAAAACGAATGAATGAGTGAATAAAATCAAATTATACTTTGTGAATTGATTTTAAAAAAGTATTACTCGAATGTCTCTTTGTTCCACGTTTACATAATTTTGTTAATTAGATAAGGAATGAGGATTTTAGAGCAATTATAAGGGAATAAGCAAAATTTTTAATTTAGTTAGGCAAATAATCTTAAGATGGCTGGATCATTTAATAATCCAAGACTTCCAAATGTACTGCTACTTGATCCTGGCCCATCATTATCAATTGATTCACAATCGAATCTTAATTCATCAAGTCGAAAAGGAGAAGAGTTTTCATGCACAACTTTTCGTTTACCACGTGTTGACATTGCACGCTTCAAACTGCTACTATTACTATTGCTGCTGCCTGCATGAGAGAATGCTATAATGGAAGGTGAATTTTTATCAGAAATCGGGAATGATTCGCAGCACATGTATTTACATGGTGGTAATTGAGGTAATGCTGGTGTTGTCGTGAGAGTTATATTATTTTCGGAAGGCACTAGATTATTTGGAGTTTCTAGGTCTGAAACAGGAGTTGAAGGCGGAGCAGGAGGTTGTTGACGATTTACGATATCAACACAACGCCAGCAGTAAATTCCGAAACAGGTGAATAATGAACGAATGGATTCTCGCGTGGTTCCGAATATCAGGAAAAGACCCCACGCGATTAATGTGTCAACATATGCATCCATTGTTTGTGCTACTTTTTTTGTGAGATAATTTGCTGAATCATTCGGTAAAAAAAATTCGGCGGCCGGTTTAACTGAAAGAAAAGGTCGTGACTTGGAGATTAAACACACCCAATGAGGTAGACAATTTTGTTGCTTACCGGAAGTGAAGATAAATAGGATAAGATAGAGTAAACAGAATAAGACCATCCGAACACACAATCTAAGAATATAAAGAGGTCGTATTTCATTAAATCGATAAAGGATGACCATTTATGAAATGAATTTATTTAATACAATTACCCCATTGGGATTGCCAGGCTCTTTAGTGAATTTTGCTTTAAGAATCTTGTCCTATAATTAATCAGGGTACAAGACGCGTGTGCTTTATATTCAAATAAAACATTAGTTTTTTTGTATATTCATGACGTTCATACGCAAGATGCGCGCAATAATACATACTTCCCAAGCCAAGTCCAATAATTGCACATAGTGCAAATGGAATATTGTTCGTCACAATTCTTACGACTCCATCTTCGATGGAACAAAAGAATAAAAGTGAAGTGGATACACCATATGTGATGGATTGTTCGCGCAAGATAATGAATGCTGTGCACGTTAAAATAAGTGGTAATAACCACGCGAATATAATGTACACCTAATATTATTTTTTTTCTTCATGAGTTGAACACATCTTAAATGATTCACAACACTATTGGAAAAATTTGATAATAAAATACCTTAAACCACTTTATTTCTACATCACTTGCACCTTTCACTATCAACAACCAAAGGTTGATCATCAAACAAAATGTCCAAAATCCAATACATAAATGTGTAAAGTAAAGAATGAATGATTGAGCGATGCAAAATGATGGCGGTGAAGTATAGGTGGTGGTAGTAGTATTATCTTGAATTGCTGCTGCTATCGCTATTGAGCTATTCTTATCCTGGTTTGAGGAAAAGGGTTCAAATGAGATCGTATTAGTGGAGTTGGTGGTTGTGTTCATTGTTGCAAATTCCAATGTTGCCAATTCATCTCCATAGACTAAAGCCACGGATGTGCTGACGATACAATCGATGAATGCAACAAACCCGAGATTCGCTAGTGTATAATGTTTTCTTTTGAACGCGAATTGTATGCCAAGAAACAGTAAAAGAATGACATTTATTAGTTGGAAAATAAGCCATATTATTAAACTATCACTGTATGTGGTAGTCATTGTGTGTCTGAGCGTAAATGATGTGTGTATGTGTGTTTGATTATATTTTATTTAAGGGTGTTGTTTGGAATGTTTGATCGATGACGTGATCACATTCCTCTCTTATTTAAAACGGACAAGAGAAATCTTAGTATTTTTATTTTTTGGAGAATGCTGGTGTCAGAAGAGGATCACTATCCAAGATTTATTATACTTGATTTTAAAGCGAAGAAGATAGAGCGAACAAAGAAGAATGGCTATATAAACTACGAATTGAGGTAATGCATTTGCTTAATGTTATCAATGAATAAAATGAAAATTTTATTAAATTATAATGAATTCGAAATCTATTGGATATTCTATTAATATTTTCGTGCTTTTCTTAATACAGTCTGTGCGTAAGGCAGAAAGAGGTTTAAGTTTGTCCAGCAAAAGAGATAACGCGCGAAAACAGCACAGTTTGATCATATTCCCGTCGACTCTATCTTTACTAAATTTATCTTTACAATTTTCTCATTTACTTGAATCTAGCATACATGTAATTTCCTGTTCTACTTTTATGGTGATTTCCTTTTTTTAGAATTAATAGGAAAAACTAAAACAATAATAACGATAAGGGAACAGAGAATGAGAAACCGCCTAAACATGCATTACATGTATTTGTACTGCGAGAAAGATTGATTTGGATTTAAATGGTTTAGCTTTGAATGATAGAGAAATGAAATCAGAATTATGCACAAGATAAAGCATATCGATATAGATTCTCTTGACTAAGATTTCTTACGACAGTGACGACGATGATAGTCATTGTTTGTAAATTCTCTTCTTGTTTTCAGATTTCAAAGAACAATGATTTCGTGTTATTTTTTTCACTGGGGTTAACCGTCTATTTTTTTTTCGAATTTTAGTTTCTTAACTGAAACGACAACACTTGGTAATTATATTGTATTTTTTTTTTTTAGGTTGAATACGCGCGTTCTTCAAAAATCAATAAATGTTTATGTGTGTAATCCTCATTATAAATTAATTTAAGACAACGATTAGAAACAAAAACCGATCTGTTAAAGTAAATAATGAATAATATTATTTACGAGTACTGTAAAAAGTGACCGATAATATTAAATAATTTATGATTGTACATTAAATGTATTATCAATTGTGCATTGTATTGTCATTGCATCTACAGCTAACTAGCTTATTTTAGCTTATTAAAACGTATAAAGTTTCAAAATATAAAGTTTGTGAATTCTTTTTTTATCCTTTGTTTTTGGATAGTGCTATCCTTTGTATAAGAAGATCGGGCAACCAACACAAAGAACGACCGATCGATTACTTTTATTTGCTATCTATGCTTTTTATAACGATAATCTTTTTTTCTGAAAGGTCATTCATTAACGCACAGACCACAAGACACATACCGATATGCATCTTTTGTGAATTTATCATTATATTATTGATGGCATGTTTACACGAGGAGTCGTATTTATATACATGTAGAATGTACTTTGTTGCCGTCACGACGAAGAGTCCCGTGATTACGGAAATTCTTTTCTTGTATCCTTAATTAATACATCTATAATAAAGCTAATTATCAATTGAACCAACCAAAATTTTGCCAAATTCCCACAAAATTCTTACTTGTAACATCAACATTGATGTCTCTCCAAAAATTCCTATTTTGTGGCATCAGCGTCAACACTGCCTTCCCCAATAACACGAATTCTTTGAAAACATTCTTACTTTACGCTTCCAAGAATGTGATCGATTATCGGTGGCAACCATAGCATTTGCATCGTATGTTATTCTCTTGATCCGTAGAATAATTATAAACTTTTATCAAATTCGTATTTTGTGTGTACATAATAAATTTATTTTTTTACATAATTGTAATTAATTCTATTATTATTCTTTATAAAAAGAATTTCCTAAAAAATTCTTTGTACGTTGGGGCAGAAATTCTTGTAATAACTTTACAATCTGTAAGATAAATAGTTAGTTAATAACCAAATTGTATATAAAAGGAAGCCAGAGAAACAAGTCGATGTGATGTGTGATTTGAAGAAAAATTAATAGAAATTATTTTTAATTCTTATCTAACTTCACTTCAGCTTTTATTTCTTTTGCGTCAATAGCTTTATTTCTTTTGTGCTTAACAAAATTGAAGACTTACATGTTTGGCCATACGAAGTTGATGAATCATATTTTGATTTTATATTTTATTTATTTTGATATTGTTATTTATTATATTTTATTGTATTTAGAATAAATCCATTTTTGTGATTTTGAATAATTATCATATGAATTTTATTAGTGAATTGGCATAGATATTTTTATTATTTGAATTGAGATTATATTTTATTAACAATTGATTCTTACTTCTGTTATTTAAATTGAATATTATTATTTATACTTTATGAATTCTCTGTACTGTGTAGATTAACGTTGGAGATCTTTAGAATTCCAGTAAAACTACTCCAGTATTAGAAATCTCACTTCAATTTAATGTTCTTATCGAGAATGCTAAATATATTTCTGCTATTCTCATAATATATAGCTTGAAGTATTAGTGTAGTGAACATATTTGTTTTTCAATTGTTCTCACCGAAAAATTTTGTGTTCTTACAAGAATGCTGAGAACACAGATTTCCAACACTGAACAACTTTATATAAATCATTAAGTCTAGTTCTTAATTCTTGTTACATTTATAATTCTTTAGTTTAAGTAATCTCTGACTTAAATATAATATTTGATGTTCTCTTTATAAAATAATTTACTAATATCAAGAATACTAATATTTTAAAAAAAGTCTAACTTAGTTCAAGCATGAATTCTAATTGGACTTGAACTTGTATTTTGAATTCAAATTTGAACTTAAATTGGAAGAAAAATTCAAAAAATTTTGAATTTGAACACAAACAAAAATTTTATCTGATTTAATTTCAATTTGAGATCAACTTTAAGTGTAATAATAAAAATTATAGTATTTAATAGAAATTATAATTTTAAATATAGTTTGGTGCAAAAATATTCATATATCACAATAATCTCAATAAAATCAGTTTCTATATATAAATTTTTTTTAAAAAAAATAAAAAACTAATAGGTATTTGGATTTATTATATCATAAAAATTTTATTAAAATTTGTCATTATCATCAAGATTATTATCATTATTTGTTTTCTTATTCAATAAAATTATATTATTATCTGATACTTTATATTCTTTGGCTCTTGTAAGTGCTCTTTTCCATAATTCTACTATTACTTTTGATATTATTTTTTCTTTAAAGCTTTTAAAAGCTTTTTTCTAATATCTAAGAGATTTAAATGTGAACTTAATATCACTATCTTATCTTTTATTATCTAAATATTCTTAATTAACTAAAGCTCACAATAGTAAGAAGATATAAAAAACTTCATGACTATATTATTTTGCTATTTTAATACAAGCAAATGAAAGTTTTTCTTTGTTTTTTTTTATACAAATTCTAAAAGCTCAGATTTGTATAGTCTATTAGAAAAAGAAATTTTATAAATTATTAATCAATTAGCTATTTTCTTTTTTTAGAACTTAAGTTTGAAATATTTTTGATTCTTTACTTATAATAATATATATTATTTATATAAATATATACTTAACCATATATTTTACTAATTATTTTACAAAGTATTATAAAAAGATTTTCAAAAATATTAGCATTAAAGTTTTTATAATAGTTTACTTGATTAGAAATAATATTAATATCTTTAATAATATTCAGAATATTTTTTTATTCTTTAGCATTATATTATTTTCATCCTCAAGTTTTAGAAGATTTAATTACAGAATTTCAAAAATAAATAGAATTTGACACAAGCTTATTATGTATCTTATTATTATTATTATTTTAAAATATAATAATTATAATAAAAATTATTAATAATAAATTATGTTCTTATATTGAAATAATACTCTTGTAAGATATTCATATTTTTAGTAATATATAATATAAATAATATCAAGAAAAACTTTCAGAAGATATAAAATATTATTATTATTTTCTAAATTAACAAAATAATAATAAAGATAATAATAATAAAATATAATATTATTTGATAACTTATAAAGAATATTTTTTTATTCTTTTTATCTATAATAATAATTCAATTACTATAATATTTGAAGAAATTGTTACTTAAAAAGTATATACTCATATTTAAAAAAAATTATTATAAGAAAGATGTGAAAAGTTATTATTTTATCTTGTTACTATTTATAATGTGAGCTTATAAAAGTAATATAATATCTTTATCTAG
Source organism: Ambispora leptoticha (assembly GCA_910591765.1). NCBI lineage: Eukaryota > Fungi > Glomeromycota > Glomeromycetes > Archaeosporales > Ambisporaceae > Ambispora > Ambispora leptoticha. The sequence continues at coordinate 11,113 of CAJVPS010002851.1, forward strand.
TTAAGATTTAGATTATTCAAGATTTTTGATTTAATATAAATATATTATCATTATATTAATTCTAATCAGATAATATAATTCTAATATACTCTTCACAATTCTCAAAATTAGACTAACTTATTTATATAATAATATATTTGTAAGATTATTTTGTTAATAGTTGTAAATAAGATAAAATATGATATGAATAAGTTTTAATTTTATAACTTATGATT
>CAJVPS010002852.1:0-11326 GCA_910591765.1 Ambispora leptoticha
CGCAGTCTATTTAAATGACCTTTTCTATCATTGAGCAATTTATCTTACAAAGATCAAACAAGAAGGCAGACAGGCAGGAAAAGTAGCCAAGCATATGTTAGTATCACTCTGGGGACGAATATTCTCAGATGAACGAAGACCGGGCCCATATCGGCGTATGGCGCCATTTATTTCAGCAAGAGGACATAAACAATATCGGAAAAAATCATCCCATTAGATGGATTTATTATTTCGAGCAAAAATACTGAACAGCTGATTGTAAAATATGAAAGTGCGGTGGTGAGTGATCTGAAAATTATAAAATCAGGTATCATGTCGATAAAGAATGTTGATGAATTTAAAATGGGTCGATTTTGAAGAAATAATTCCTCCAACATCTACGAAATCGGAAAATTCACCCATCCGTTACTTATCATTACCAAATGAGGTTCTTGATAGAATTTTCCAAATATCATAGGGACGAGAAAATGTATCTTCTTTATTAGTTAATAAGCAATGGTAATATATTGCTAGCAGACTAATATGGCAAAAAAATCTCTATCAGGTAAGCCAGTCGCATGTGCACAAGTATTAACCCTGAATTTTGTCGGAAAAATAAAATCTAGAGCCAAATGTTTCCAAAATGTGTAAGGTATGCTCAAATTTACAATGCTTAAGTTTCGAAAATTGTGGAACGCGTTTACTTAACAATAAGAGTTTAGAAGCGCTTCTAGGTGAGTGCCCAAAATTAAAATCACTCTCAATAATCAATTTTTAAGCGCTTAAATCCAAAGACATTTACAAAAATTCCTCAACTATGTCCTAGTTTGGAAATAATAGAAATTAAAAATTGTTGACGGATTAGAGAAGACATATTAATCATTTTGCAAAACTTATATCCAAAATAAAAGTTTATGTTTATTGAAAATGATTAGGAGCGATAAAATCAGTTTTCCTTATTTAAGGGAGATTTTTTCTGGCACAATAAATATTCAGTTAAGAAAACAACACTTGAAATAGCATACGTAAAATGTAAAATTTTCCTTTTTCCAATGAAATAAGACATCAAGAAGAGCATTACAAAGCAATGAAAGAGGCGCATATACACTACACAGTAAAGGCATTGATTGATACATCATCCAGCGCAAATAAAATTAGAAAAAGATTGGCTGATAAGCTTGGAAAAAAATACGGTAAGCATTATAAAGATAAAAGAGTGAAAAAATCATTAGGCGCTATTCAAATTTTAATTCGAATCGGGGGAAACTGGATTTAAATCCGAAGGTCGAATACAGTTTCAACTCCTTGCAGAATATGCAGAAAAAAAGAATAACAGATAATGAAATGTAATGCGGCATTTATGCAAATGCATTGATCTGAATCTAATCAATTTTATCATATTTGTACTGATATTTAAAATACAAATATACAAAAAATTGGAGATGTTATGAGCGAGAGATATAACCTATTCTTTATGATATAAAGCTATTTTAATGTTAAACTATGATAAAATATATTGATCGTCAATATAATAATATACAGTAACTATATACTGTACAATACATACGTGAATTTTCAAACCATCAATAAATAAAAATGAAAGAATTGAGCACTCTTTAAAATTGCTCATATTTAAAAGTGTGTAGATACATAACTGTATAAATTTTAACTCCATTAATGAAAATCTTTGATATCACGATTGAGGTGGTTTAATCTGTTGAATTTGTTGGACCGGTTAAGTTGTTTGAACCGTTTGGGCTCTCGATTTTCGTTTCGAATGACAATAAAGAGTTAGCACTATGACAATAATACCAATAATAATTCCAGCTAATGCCCCAGGATATCTGACATAGGACTCGCATGAACAAAAAAGAAATCTACTATTGCAATCTGCACATTTTTTAGCGAGCAACCAAGTGTCATATTTTCGGTCGCAACATGCGCTTAAGCCTTCGCAAGTAGATGGTAAATCTGGACAGTCAGACATTGATCTCTTTTTTTTTCAAGTAAATTTCAGCTAAGAAATTTCATTAAAGAGGGAAAACATTTATACTTACCGGTAATCACGTTATAAATTCTACGATATATCATTATAATAACAAAATTGGCAGCAAAAGATCACGCTGTAGCACCAAAGTGAAATCTTTATAATGCCACAAAAAGTAAACTTCTTCAAATAACACACCAATAAAAATAGTAAAGAAGTTGATTGTATTATATTACCAATGCAGAATCATATAATGGACTGCTGTTTGTGTCATATAGTAACATTTGAGAACAATCTTTAAACCTATCCCATCGATTTAATTTCCGGTTCAATTTTTCAAGTCCGTATTTTTTTATAGTTATTCTTTTTGAGTTTTCCAGTTACATGTTTTAATTAATTATAAAAATCTTTTTATAATGGTAATTATTTTTAATTTTACTTTTTTCGGAGTGGTGATCAGATTGATCGCATTTCACCCGTATATGTGTTACAAAATACATGTACATGTAATCTGCGCAGATCGATTGACCTGTGCATCGTTTAAAATATCCCGCGAAAGTTTTTTTACATCTGCGCAGCATAGCGGGCTTTCATCATGATTGGTTTATTTTTGTAGATCATTTCGTGATTTTTATGGGTTTTTATTGGTTAACAAAATTAAGTTTCGTATAACAATTGTAGAATGTTAATTAACCTATCAATACTTATAAAGTTTATTAAAATCATTTCATATTATCTAGCAAAAAAAAAATATAATAAAATGTCTGCACAAGAACAAATCTACAAAGTTAGCTCTAACACTAAAAAGGGAAAAAGAAAAGCTTGTTGCTGTGACTTGGAAAGTTATGATGAAGTCGCTTGTGATTATGATCTCCATGGCACTTCAATCATAACTGATCAAATAATTATACCGGTATCAAGCCAACATTTAGATTTAGTTGGCAAGGCTTTGTGCCGAAAACATTATAATAAGTATATAGTTAATGCAAAAAAAAAGAAAACCAAACTAACTAATTTATGTTCTCACCTCAAACATACAATTTATTTAGCTATGGCTCAAAAAGATTCAGAAGGAAAATTCGGGTGGATACCTGTCAAAGGAAGTAATGATGTGCCATCATTGCTTATATAAAACAGATATTGATCCAGAATACGTTAATTCACCTGATTATCCTCCGGTGAAAGAAAGAATTCCAAAAGAGAGCATAAAACAATTTCAAGATAGGTCGTATATTTTACATGGTGATGTCATTTACTCTGAATCAGAATTTCAGAAATTAGAATTGGCATATCATGAAGTATGTGTAGAACTCGATGAAACAAAGCTAGGTAAATTGACAATTTTTATTTGTAATATATTTTCAATTGTATTTTTTTTATATATTATTATTTTTTTAGAACTAATTCCTCTAAGTAAGAAGATTAAGTTAATGGTGGGAATCTTATACACAAGACAGCATTTGTATAATGAAAAACCTATTCTTGATCCCGATGAGTTCAAAAAAATGCTCAAGAATGCTGAACCATCATTACGAGATTTTTTTGATTAATTGGTGACCGGGACAAATCCGCAAGTTAAGAATCACATGACTAATGAAAAAAATAAAAAAAGATTAGTTTCATTTTGCTATTTTCTTGCAGGTCTTAATAACAAATTTATAAATGGCATTAAGACCGAGATAGGACTTTTATTAGATGCATCTGGTGCATCTTTGTCAGCAATTGAGATCTTGGCTAGTGCAGGCCTAATAGTAAGGCGTAAAACTATTGCAAGACAGAAGGCACGGCATATACAAACACATACGGAGATGATGGGGGTATTTTTAACAGAGAATGTAAGTATATAAGTAATTAAAATTTTTTTTTAAATTATTTTTTTATTTTAATTTTTTAATTTTAATTTTTTTAATTTAATTTTTTTTAAATTTTTTTTAATTAACTGTATATATAATTTTTAACAGATCAAAAATTTGGTTGTTTTAAATGTGGATGATTTTCATAATATTCATGAATCTTATCGTAGTGATTTAACTACTACATTCAATACTGCCCATTTTATTATGATACTTTTAAAAGTCTTGCCGGAAATAATCTCAATTCCATTTAATAATTCCAATCAAGAAAGGAGTATCCATAATAAAAGTGATATTGAATCAAGTATTATTATCGAGAATGCAAACTCACTTTTTTTCCTAATTTATGGCTTAGTTACACAGGATGAAAAAATGTGTTTTTCAATTTATCTGTGTAAGAAACTCACAATGAATGAGTTGAATGTCTTCTAGTTCATAGTTATGATAATAGAATTGAATAATGCCAAATGGATCGAAGCATGGAAAATATAAAACTTATCGATTTACAAGAAGGATTCCTTCATTCAACTAAGGAATACGTAAATGTACTTAGATCTTTAATAAATATTCCTGAAGTGGAGATTTATATGAGGATGTAAGTGTTTATAGCATCTATAGATTATCCTAGATAACTTCATGTATGACATGCTATAACATGTCATATTAAATTTAGAAACTCTTCTGGAATTCCAGAACAAGTTTTGTATATTATTCTAATAATTAGATCTTTGTATATATCCTTGAATAGTTGTGAAACAGTATTTCTTTTAAATTACCATTTTTTTGATTTACTTTTTCATGTAGTTTTTGATCGTAGTAAGGTGCTGACAAAAAAGTTAAAACCTTACAGAATTAATTTAATCTTAGAATTAGCATGTCAAGGCTGGTTCCAAGTTCGTTCTATAGTCTTGCAGAAATTTGAATAATCTAAAGATCTTGAAGTCCGATATCTCATTAATTTGCTTGATAACATTGTTCTATTAGTTTTAGATTTTTATCTCATCATATTTCATAGTGGAAATTGACAAGCATATCTTGAAGCAATATTTCAAGTTTGGACTGTTTTTTTTAATATTGGTGAAGACACTATAATAAATTACCATTAATATTTTTAAGTGATATTTTTTATTGATTTGATACTAATCATCCTATTTTTCAAATTCTTACAGATTCAGTCTACGTCTTTAATAATTATTACATAGAAAATTTTCATAGCTCACTCTAGCAATAAATATGTGAATCAAATATGATAAAGCAAATAATTCAAAAAGCATGAATAGTTGATCAGATGCATGACAACAATTCTTTTATGAATATATTTGCTGAAAATCATAATATTAGATATTCTGCAAAACAGCTAGAATATCTTGAAAAATGTATAATACTTTTTCTGCTAAAATTTTTTATGAATGTTTATAAGAATCTTGATGGATCAAAAATTATTTCATCTGATACAGATTTGAAATCAGAAAAATATGAACTTCCAACACTAAAAATGCAAGTCAATATAAATATCTTGCCAATAGCTTGAAATACATCACATATTTCACATAATGATAGATATTGTGACTTAGAGGACTACGTAAATTCTTGTGTGATAGATATTGCTCTAATTTGTGAATATGTTTATCATTTTGAATGCTTTTTCTTCAAATTAGGAAGCTGATGTTGATATTATATTGATTATCTTATAAGTGGAATCAAAAAGAATTATAAGACTTTTCAAGAGATACTAGAATCATTGAATAAAAAAGTAAAAGTGAAAAGCTCAAATCAAAAAGATGATTCTGAGACAAATGATAATACTAGTGATGAAAATTTTTTTTAGATAAAAATACTGATTGTAATAATATAGATATACTTGTTAAGAGAGCTATAGATACTTTAGTAAATACGTAATTTAGGATGGATTTTATTATGAATTATAGATTTTAGAATTAGTTCATAAAATATATATATAAATATTTTAATAAATAAATCTTACAAATTTTTTAATAAATAAGTTTTTACAAGTTTTTTTATAAATATTTTTTAAAAAATAATTATAAATGATATTTTTAATAAATGCATTTTTTATTTATTACTTAATTACTTATCATATATATATGTTATTAAATATTCCAATTCTATACATTTGACATCCCTTACATATTTAACACTTATCTTTTATTCACATTTCAGCATTTACTTTCTCAACATGCAAAAGCTTAGACCAATATATTAAAAGCAAGATACATTAGTAAGTAAAAAAAATAATTTCAATATTTAATAATTATAGAATTAATATTTAATATCTTCATCTATTGCCAAAATTATGTGTGCTTCTTGATTGTCTACTAAGCACAGATCTCAATCTTTTTATTAAAGTGCACTCTATTCAAAGATGAAATAAAGTGCTTCTTATTTAACTTCCAAATTACTTCATGGATTACTGAATTACTTTGATAGTTTATAAAGTAAAACACAAAGTTTCTAATTTTTTTGTTTTACTCTTTCTGAATTCGTATTCATAATTCCGAATCTATTCTTGTGATCAAAAATCATTATTTTAATAATATTTTATTATGATAAGTGATCTACAAAAATTGGCCAATCATAATAAAATCTGCCTTGCTCATCTACGTAATAAGCAGATTATTTCTAAAAAATATATTGAGCTATATAACTAATTTCTAATCTGCACTGCACAGATTGCAAGACTAATTTTAAATACTGAATATGTATTATCTTAAAAAAAGGTAACTGGATAAAATTTTCTTTCTATATTTCTTTTTATTTATTATATAAATATTTTAATCTAGAAAGAAAATTTCATTTTATAATATCTTTATATTATATATAGTTCAGAGATACTTTTTCAAGATATTGTATTGAGATCTGCAATTCTAAAATGATTAGTCAATTATACTTTTTTTCACGTGATTTATTAGCATACATAAAGAAGTTCTAAAATTCCTTCTAAAATAATATTTTATTAATAATAGTGCACCTATGAGCTGAATAAGTGAATAAGTTATTTGTATTGTACAGTCAGATATTTCTCTTTATAAGTAATGTGACATGAGTATTTATTAGATTGCATATGTTTTAATTATAAATGAAGTTCATTAAGAGTAGTTTTATTATTTTATTACTTGTTTTATTACTTGTCATCTTTTATTATCTGACTGTATTAAAAATATATTATATAAAAACAGGTGGATAAATGTCTCTTTTTTTTCTGGGCTTCCTATGCTTGGCCAACTAGATTAGTAATAGTGAAAATCATAAATGTCAAAAGTGTATAAATGATTTATGTATACATAGTGGTAGTGAGCATTTCTTTTATGTTGTTGATACTTTAAAGAATTTTTATCCATACTTGTGTTTTGATAATTTTTATTTTGAATAGCTGATTATTTTTTAGTCAACAATAGCTCAATTAGTTTTATCAAATTTTACTTAAGCTTATTTAAAAAGGTTTCTATACTTGAAAATAAATCAAAGTTTTATTCCCCTTCAAACAATGATAATTAATATATAAATTTACTTAACTTTTGATAAAAATCTATTATTCAATAGCTAAATATTATTATCAAATTTGCAAATGATATTTTACAACTTCTAGTAGACTGACACAGCATGCCAATACAATATATCACAAAAGAATTGTTTCTTAACTAACAGATCATATCTTATAAAGATCTTAATTATCTCAGCCAATACAAAGACCAGAGCATGATGTAAATTTGTGGAATATACCAATTACAAGATCATCTCTTCCAATAACATTGATAGAATATAATGAAATGATGATATTATCTTTAAATATTAAAGAAGAAATAATATTATCTTTAAATATTAAAGAAGCAATGATATTATCTATGAAAGTTGCTGAAGAGATTTCAGAAGAGATTTCAAAAGAAAGTTCTGAAGAATTACTACTAGTAGATACTGATACTAGCTTTAATTCTGAAGATCTTTAAGATACAACTTTGGATAATGCTTTGAAAACTATTAAAGAAAAAATTAAACTAGAATACTTAGCATAATTGTCTAATAATGTTTATCATAACTTTATAGAATTAGTAATAGAGAATAATATTTTAAACAAGATTGGGAATAAAATAATTAAATTCTTTAATAAGTATGATAATTTGAAGGAATTATCATTGTCAAAATTCACAAAAAGTAAAAAAGATTATCTTAATCAAATAAAATCATTTTTGATTAACTTCAAAGAAAAAATTATTGGAACTTTCTCTAATATCACTTTTACTCTCTATTACTATCTAATTTTTTGAGCTATCCAAATACTTCTATAATAATCAGAAATAACTAATAATTTTAACTAACAGGGCATTCTAAAAAAGATGATGATGATAAGTTTTTAATTATTATAATATTATTAACAAAATTAATAAATTAGTAAATATTAAGTAATTATCAGAAAGGTAAAGTTAAAATAAGGATATTCAGATAATAGTATGAATGTGACTGATGAAACAAGATTAAAAAGATGCTTCTTCTATTACATTATCTATTATCAATTATTCTATATTTGGATGTTACTATCTTTGATAATTTTGACAAGATATCAGGATATTTTATATTTTTAACACTTGACAACTTCTCAAATTGGCTTTGAAATAAACCAGAAGCTAAAGTTCTTTTGGATTTTTTATCCAAAGTTCAAGACTCAATAATAAAAATTACTGAAGATTTTTAAAACTTAAAATATGAAATATATTTAAAGTACTTTAAAATTATGCTTGGCTCTCTAGTAAAAAAATCTAACAAATTATATTTTGGAATATAAGGATAACTAATAATTTTTATAGTATATATTTCAGTTTTTCTTACAGATATACTTAAAGCTGATAATATGATCATAACATATAAATCAGTAAGATACAAAATACCATATTATATCTGTATGATTCTACAGGATAATCTTAATAATATGAATCTTATATTAGAGAATATGAATCTTAGAATATTAGAAAATATGTGATAGATTATAAATAAAGAGCAAAGCAAGAATTTTTCTATATATAATGTTAAAAATTTATTCTAAAAGTTCTTGTGAGTATTTGAATATTAATTCTTCTGCAATTATTTTTAAATAATTTTGAATTATAATTAAATTAAAATTATTAAATTATTATAAAAACTTAAATATTTATGAAGCTTGCATATCTAATTATATATATTATATTGATCTTGATCTCTTTAAATACTAATTAAACTTCACTCAAGATATTTTGAAAAAAGTTAGAGAAATAGAATTACTAAATAACTTTGATAGCTATCTCTATCAAATTCCTCAATTTTCTGAATTAAAGTTATTTTATAAATTAAGTCAAATAAAAGTGAATTGAATAACTAATAATAAATTTTGAAAATGATTATAATTTCTTATTATTAACTAGTTAATTAAATTTAAGAGAATTTTCTTATTACTATTTATTATAAAATATAGTTTTTCTAAACTATATAGTTGGCATTATCACATGATACTGATAATTTGTAAATATAGTATCTTGAATAATTTCTTGATGAAAATGTATAAAATACTTTACAAGTTATATATGAAAAATCTATATTAGTTATCAAATAGAAAAAATATAGTATAACAGATAATAAATATAGTAAGTCAAGTATATTAATTATGATTAATTTATTATAAATTCTAAAGTATACTTATAGATAAAGTGCAAAAAATTGACTCTAATGATAAGTAAAACAATTTATTATAAAATTACAAAATTTGACAAGATATTATAAAAATTATCTTTGGATACTATTAAAGCAAAAGTAATTTTATTAAAGAATTTGAAGAGTCTATCATATCCAAATTTTATTAAAGAATTATCATATATAATTACTATATTAAGTATATTTCTCAATATATTAAAATGAAAACTTTTATATAAAAATTTATAATATGATTTATTTAAAAAGTAGTAAAATTCTGAGAATATCTAGAAATTTTTATAACAAAAAGTAATTTAGTAATATTACAGTAACTTCAGCTAAAAACCAAAGCTATTATAGATCAGATAAAGATGCTTAGTATGAAAAGGTAAATATAATTTAAAGAATAATAAAATATAATTTTAAATTTAGTAATTTTGAATAAATTAATCTTTATATTTTCTTTCAAATAATATTGTTCTTTCTATAGTTTTTTTGAGGATTGATAATATAATCTTGTTATAGTTTATTGATATAATATTATGCTAAATAAGCCAGAAAAGTATAATTATCCTTATTTATATTATATTAAAGAGTATAATATAAATAGAATCTATAGATCAAGAGATATATATTATGTCAAGATTTGATAAAAAAAATCTTTTTTTATTAAATAAATATATATTTTAAAAAACTAATAGACAAAGAATTTTAAAGTTAAATTTATATCTATTATAAACTTCAAAGAAAAAAAATAAATAATAATACATATAATTGATCTTATTATTTATCTATTTAATTTATATTTAAAAAACTATAATAATCTGTAATTATGCTAATTATTACAGTTTCTTTGGATTACACTTCTCCAAAATTTCTATTTTTAGAGTTTTATACAGATTTTGAATTAATATAATCAAAAAATTAGTAGAAATCAGCATATTTAATAAAACAAGTTCTGAAAAAGATGAATTAGAAGAAAATTCTGAAAGTAAATTTGAAAAAAATACTTAAAAAAGAAAATCTTTCTTATATAACAATATAATAATTAGAATATAATAACTTCTAGATAACAAGAAATTCAGAATGATAATAATATTAAAATTATTATTAAAGAAGTTTGAATCTCTATTAAGACTCCTAACCAAACTTTAAGAGATATTGATTTTGAAAATATATCTTTTCAAATTATCTATAATATTAAAAGAATTCATAAAGTACAAGCCTATTAAGAAGAAATTAAAATCAGATAAAAAAAATATATCTGAAAAGATTTCAAATGACTTGATAAAAAGTTTACACAAAAATATAATTAAAATAATTAATAATTATTTTACTGACAAGAATCAAATAGCTAATGCTAGTATTATAAAAATCTCTTTATGTCTGATCACTAATATTACTGATACTATAATGATCTTGTTAACTAAATAATAATTAAAATTCATAAACTCTTCCATATTGAATTCAAAATAAATAAAGACTGAGTTGAAGAAGTTAAACAAGAACTCTTTATCAATAAAAGAGTAAAAAGAAGTTTTAATTTATATCAATCTGCTTTATAATAAATTCATTCTAACTTTCAAATTAAAAGATACAGAGAATATGAAAAATATGTTAATTAATATTATACTAAAATCTAGTTTAAAATAAATAGAGAAAAGATAATTACTTATAATAATTATATCAGAGAAAAATAACTAAATCATTTTGCTTATTCTCAATATTGTAACAATTTTGATTGGGTTATCTTTCTTTAGATCTCTTTTAGTTTAGATCTTTATTTTGCGCTATCTGTATAACAGATTAGCTTTGTATTACATTTTTAAGA
>CAJVPS010002853.1:0-11323 GCA_910591765.1 Ambispora leptoticha
TAATAATATGAATTAAAAATAGAATTAATAATAAATTAAATTAATTAATATAAATTACTTATTTGTCCAATTTAGTAGTAATTGATGATTACTGCATCACGTACTGTGGCTATGCCATTTACTGTGTCATATCTATTGTACTACACAAATAAGCTAATTGGTTACAATATATTCAGTACAGTATCAAGAATATTTAGGATTATATTAATTAGTATTAGATAATTTATAGTAATCAATATAAAAATTTGCAATATCTGCTGATCTCATAGATAATATTATCATTATATCTATTAAATTCTGTATAAAGAATAATTTTGTTATATCACACTTACTAAGTCTTTCTTAAATATTTTTCAGATAAAAGTATTTAAGACAATTATATCTCTTATCTTTATAGAGTTTCTGATTTATTGCTTATTTTTTATTTGATTTTTGAGTAATATCTGATATATATATTATTTTTATTATAAAATATTTAGTATTAAGTATATGTAATTCTTTTCAAAATAATTTAAGATATGAAAATTAAGCTATTACAGTAGAAGCTATTTTAGCTAAGTTATATACTAATTTATTTATCTCTTTAAGTTCAAGATTATTTTCATTATCCTTAATATATTGAGTAAGTTTTTTAACTGAGTCTCACTCTGTAATATATCTGTCAGAAATTTGGATAGGAATTAAAATATATGTTTGATCTCTACTAAATTCCAACTTTTGAATTCTATTTTGAGTATGATTATGAGCTTTATAATCTTTTAAATCTTTATATATTTTTTTAATATAATTACCAAGCTTAGCTATACTTATCTAAAAAGTTAAATTATACTGATTCATAAAATTTATAGCTATTTTTAACATTATTATTATGATATATTTGTGTGAACTATAATTATGAATATATTTTTTCAAATTAAAATTAATTATTTCAAATTAGTATATATACTCAAAATTAAATAGAGTTATAGTTGATATAATTTTATCGAGAAATTAATATAGGTAAGATATAAGATTGATCAGGTACAAAATATCATTTCTTCCAAAATAAAGTCTTGAAATTCATAGCTTTACATAATAAAATTACTAAAAATATTAATAAGATCAAAAAGAATATAGCATTACTTAAAGAAATTTTGAAAAAAAATAATTAATATATGTCAAATATATAATTATACTTTGTATATAGAATTAGATAAGTTAAATATATGATTCTTAAATATAGCAAGTTTTTTTTTATATAATTTATCCTGCTTTTTTCTGTAATAATTCTTTTTACTTTTATATTTGTCTATATATTTATTACATGTATTATATTTAGATCTATTTGGCTCACTATAATTTTGCCTTCTTGCATATATATTCAAAGTTAAAAAAATAATATATAGTAATATATTAAGATATTTCATCTAATTCATTCTCATAATTATATTTTTTAAGTAATTCAGCCTGCCTTTTTTTATGATAGTTTGATTTGTTACAATATTTTCTAGTATATTTAATATATATACTATATATAGAAGTAGTTAATATATCATACTCTTTACAAGAATTATGTAATTGCATTTTCTAATAAAGAGTATAATCCTCTTGTTGGTAACAATCTTTTTTACAAATTCAACTATCAATATAAATATGTGAATAAGAATAGAATACTATCACTAATAATAATAACTTTCAAATTTTACATATATGAAATAATTATTTTTCAAATTAAACTTTTTATATTATTTTTATTATAAGTTATTAAATCAATGTATTATATACTTTTTGTCAGATAAATAATACATATATATAAATAACATATATATATAAATTAATAAAATGAATTTATCTAATGAAGCAAAAAAATATTTTTATGAATTATTACAGTAATAGTACTTAAATCAAAAGTTAGCTGAATATAATAAAGCAAAAAGACTTTTTATAGATTTAATAGAACTTAACTATAAATCTAACTATAGAGAGCATATATATTATAAATACTGGCTTGTATCCAATAGTTATATTAATAAAAATGATATCATACTTTTAGATACATATCAATCTGAAGAGATTCATTCTTAATATATAATTCAAGTAATAGGAAAAGATTATATAGTAATTAATCATTCTTTCAAAATTTATGAATTACCTGATACTTATGAATGTATTGATAGAAATCAGTCTCTTCACTTAATAATTGATATTAATATAAGACAAAAATCAGATCCTATTAATACTAAACTTTCTTTTTTAGATAATAAAATAATTATTCGTAAAGATTTGCTATTTCAAATTTTAATTACTTGTGCAAATATATTATATTCCATATTGAGTTGTATGATATTATTAAATAATTTTGCTTTGGCAAGTTCATCAAATATAAATAAATATAACTGGTATATTATTTATTCCCATACTTGATTTATTAATTATTAAGATCTTAAAGATTTTGTAAAAAAAGTCATTAAATCAGTTAGAAAATCCTATTTCAAATTTATTAATATTAGATTTTACAAATTCCATTTTAATCTTCAGCTTCTTAAATTAGTAAAAGAAGAATGTATCAAAAGACTATCTATTTTCTTTATTAAAAATGGATTTTAAAAGTTAAATAATTATTTGGTTCAGTCTAAAGAAAATTATTCAAAAATCTGATTACAAATCTTTTCTTCTAAGGAGCTAGTAAAAGAAAAATCCTGATTTATTAATGATAAAAATACTTTGAATAAAGATGCTAATTTAGTTATTAAAAAATATGGATAGCTTCAGATTGGAAAAATCAAGAAGAAATTTATTAACTTTCAAGCATAATCTATTAAAGAATATTCTATATGTAATATTAAACATGATAAGAATTAACTTTATGAATTTATTCAAAAAAATAGGTATTTTATACTCAAGTACTATCAACAAAAATAATATAAGCCAGATCATAATGAATTAAGCTTTGAAAAGATATCAGATAAAGTCAAGTTGAAAGAAAAGTCTAAGTGAGAATTAATTAAAAGATTATCTAATATCATATTAATACTTATTAAATTATCTGAAAAAATTATTAATATAAAGAAAATGAAAGATGTACCAGAAGCTTATCCTAATTTCTTAAGCAAGAATCTTATTATAACTCTTATTTGCTTACCTATTACTAATAGTAAAACAAAAATACTAAGAAAAATTCTTGATTCCTTAGTCAAAAATAAAGCAGATTTGCCTTGTTTTAACTAGATTTTATATTATAAAACTCTTAGCAATGAAACTAAAGCTAAAGTTGAAATATTATAAAATTCAGAACTTCATGTATGCCATTATTAGAAAAATAAGAGTAATTTAGCTATATATGATTGGGATATTATTATTATTTAAGTTGAAAGTACTTATCATTTTAATTTTTATGAAAAATATTCTTATATAATTATCTTAGATGAAAATAATACTATTATATATTAAATATCTAGTAGAATTTATGCATATGAATCTGAAAATACTATATGAGATTTATTAAAATTAGCTGTTCATGTTATTTTTATAAATATATTTGCAAATAAATCAACTTTAAACTTTTTAAAATAATATTGAAATGAAAATATAAGAATTTTTGATAATAAATATAAGTTACGTAAAGATAAGACTATTAAAATTCTTTATGATCTAGATAAAGGATCAGAAGCTATATGTAGAGATCTTAAGATGCTTCAGGAAGATAAATGAGTTACTTTTTTAATGATCTCATATAAAAAAGCATGAGCTTTGACAAATCAAGCTTTCAAACTGCAAAAACCAAATGACTTGCACATTTTATCATGAATTTATTTTGGTCAAATAGATGAAAAGTAATAGCAGGATAACTTTGCTGATATTAATATTACTTGAAATAGTCTTGATTATATGATTTATACAAGTACTATAGAAGTTAACATCTCTTTTAAAATTTTCAATCATTTTGATATAGTTATAAGAATAAGTAATATTAATATAGAAGTAAATATTGAAGCTTTTGCATAAATATTTTATCAAGTTCATGATTACTCATATCATATTATTTCTCTTTATAATAGCAAAAAAACTAGTATTTTTAAAGAACTAAATTATAATCTCATTTATATTGAACTTTTTATTCTGAGATCTGATGACTTATCAACTGCTATAAAAGAATATCATGAATAGAATAAAATTAATAACTGTTATATACTTGATTCATCTCTAACTGTAAAGATTTATATTGAGATCAAATTGCTAGTATTGGAGTAACTCTTGAATTAATTTTGACAGAAGATATTAAAAAAGTTAACAAAAATAAAATTTCTTATACTATTAAGAATATTGAGAAAAAAATTAAAAGCTCAGATGCAGAATCAATAGTGAATACTTCAGATATTAGTCCTAATGAAGCTGAAATTTTTAAGAAAAATTCTATATATTCTTTTGCTAATAACATAACTTTATAATATCATTATTTATAAAGAATATATACTTCAGATAATATTAGTGGCAAGAATGATATTTGAAATTAGAATATGAATAATAATGATTAAGTTAAGCTTTGTGATATAGATTTCATGAAAAGATATAATAATTCTGAATCTTTATAATATTTTAGGAGACTGACATATTTTAGAAAACAAGATTCTAATACAATAAATTCTATAGAAAATCTAAAAATCAAAGAAGAAATGCAATGAGAAGATTCATATGAATCTATAGATCCATTCTCAATTGATTTACATAAATTTTATTTAGCAAAGCAGTGAGAAGTAGTACATAATCTTATCTAATCATTAGAATTTATTGATATTAATGACATAAATATTCTTTTTAGTGATAATGTGATTAAGACTTTCAAGCAATCACAAGAAAAAATTGTTAAAATTTGAGAAGATGTATTATTACTCTTTGATTTTAAGACCAGAGCTAAAAAAACATCAGATCTCAATATTATAATAAAATTTATTAATATAATATTAAGTAATTGATATAATTATACTATCAAGAGTAAGCAAAAACTCTCAGAACCAAAAGATCAGTGAGTATGAAAGTACACTTATTAGATTTATCATATACTAGATAATGGAACTGGTTTTGAAACTATAAAAAGAATAATAGTTATAAAATTAAATAATCTTAATTATCATCTTACAAATCTAATTCTTCTATCATATAAATCTGAATTGATTAATGAAATTCAAGAACTTTTTAATTCCATATCTATTACTAGTGATATTACTATTTCAAAATCTAATAATGAGATTTATGAAAAGAGTTCTTGCAATAATATAGTCAAAAAATCTGTAACAAATTTATTATAATTATTCTCTATAGTATTAATTTAAAATTAATCAAATAATTTTAGCAATTTTCAAACATTACTAAAACTAGGATTGAAATACCTGAATTCTTAATTTCTTTATCTTCAGAATATCTTATCAAAAATAAATTTGATATTGATACTCTTATCTTTTATTTACAAGAAAAATTCCAAATATCAAAAGAAAAATTAGAATAATAGTAAGTCAAGATTATTTTTGAATTATAGGATAATTAAAATTATTGGAAAAAAGAGTATGAGAATATAGACAAGATCATTTTCCTGAAATATAAGTAAAATTTTGAGACTAAAATAAAAGTTCCTACTATTCTATATAAAAAAGAATTGAAAAATAAATCTTTAGTAATTATTGAATATGCGTAACTATTATTTAAGATAATATAATCTAATTAAGTAATAATTTCTAAAGTAGAGAGATTATTATATTTAACTAGTTATTTATCTTAGATAAGAATATTTTTGATAACTCTTACAATAAGTATGAGGAAAAATTCAAATCAAAAATTAATACTTTGATATTTTGTCTTTTCATAGTAACTATTCAGGTATGTAAGTGCTAATATTTCACAATAAGCCAAAAAAATTAGATAATATATATAATAAACAAATTAGCTAGCTATATATATCTAGACATAAACTTGTGAGTGAACAGGATTATATAGAGAATTTTTGTATAGTGTAATTTTGATTAAGTAAATTTTAAATAAGTATTTTTAATATATAAGATATATATTTGATAATTATTTTTGTGTTATACATTTTTGATTGAGATACAGTTTTGGATAAGTGATTATGTTATAAAATATAGGATGTATAAAAAGCTTTTTATTACTAATAATATATTATTATAAAGTTTTTGATATTATTATCATTTTAAGATTATGCATATGTAATTATTTTAAAATGATAATAGTAATTATATTTATAGTAGTTATTAATTTTTATAACTTCAAGAGATTATATAATTAATTATCTTCTTAATAAGATGATATATACAAGATTTACTTCTGATGAAAATGTGATTATCTTCTTAATAAGATAATTTATATATATTTTACTTATAATAAAATATAATTATCTTCTTAATAAGATAATATACATAAATTTACTTCTGATCAAAATGCTTTCTCAATAGAGCAAGAAGAAAATAAGATAAGATATAAGATAAAATATGTATATTTATTAAAGAAAAATACTAATTAACTACTCTTAACTCAGTAGTAATTACTTCTACCAAACTTAATTATTCTTCTTGATTACTTCTTGACTCTTTATATATAATATTTTTCTTACTATGCTAATTACAAATTATTTTTAACATGATATTTCACTTAATTTAATCAAGAATAAGTAAAATTTAGAAAGAATAATCATAAGAAATATTAAATACATGATAATAAAGAATTTAAAATTAGTAAAATATTAAATTATTCAAAGCTAAAGCAAGAAATAAAAAAAAATTAATAATAATTAATTAAGAAATTATTAATTTAATAAAACTATAAATTAGCTATGATACATATAGCTAAATTAATATTTAAATAAGACTAAATATAGATAATAGTATAGATTAAAAATAAAATTAATTATAAATAAGATTAATTAATAAAATTACTTATTCATCTAATTTAGTAATGATCAGTAATTATTGTATTATATACTGTAACTGCACCATATACTATATTATATCTACTATATTACATGAATAAATAATTAATTATAGGATCTTTAGCTTTAAGAGATTTACTTCATAAATCTTTTTAGTTATTATTGATGATAATTATTAGTTTTAGATTATTAAACTCAATATATAATTTCAAATGATCACTATTATATAGATTTTTTAAGACTTTTTCATCTTTATTTCTAAGCTTATATACTTTTTTATCATATATTTCATGTATATAGAATAGTCCTTTCTATTTTTCATCAAACTTATCATGATATCAGTATTGAGTTTTCATTCATCTCATTAGCACTTTCTACCCTATTTAAAAAATTATTAACTTTTATTTCTTGTCATACCATTCTTTTTGTTTTAGCTATTCTTCTTGAATATTACTAAGAGCTAGTTCTCATATAATTTCTAAATTGTCAATTAGTTCACAAGTTCTTTTGATGAGAACTTCTTTAAAAGTAAGATTATCAAAGTCTTTTAATATAATATCCAATAGTGTGATTACTTGTTGATTATATACTAGTTGAAAAGATTCAAATAAAGTTGTACTTTGCTTTATTATTCTATAGGTGAATAGAACTGAAGGTAGATAATAGTCCTAATCTTTCTTATAGAGTTGAATATACTTTAATAATAAAGTACACAAAGTTTAATTTAATTTCCTAACTAATCCATTAGTTTGAGAATGATAAGATGCAGAAAGTCTATATTTGATTTGATACTTGTCTAATAGTTCTTTAATTATTTCATTGATGAATGTAGTTCCTCTATTACTAAGTATTTCTTTTGGAAATCTGTATCTCATCACTATATCTTTATAGAGAAAGAGGATGATTATACTTATAGAAGCATCAGTAATTGATCTTGCTTCAGTTTATTTGATTAGATAATTAATAATGACTATAATATAGTGATTTTTATTATTAGTTACTGGAAAAGTTTTTACCAAATCAATTCTAATTTTTTCAAAAGATATATTAACTTGAATAAGTGTTATTTTATTATTCTTGCATAGTCATCCTTTTTATTAATATACATCACAGGCTTTAATATATGTGTCAATATTTCTATACATCTGAGACTAATAATAATTTTTTATTATTTGATATAAGTAATTTCAATTCCAAAATATCCAAAAATAATATCTGAATGATTATTATAAAGAACTGACTCTATTTCTGTTAATTTTATAACTAATAATGAATGATTAATATTTTGTCTATTTCTTTTATGTAGTTTGTAATTTTGTATAAAGTATTTCTTTGATTCTGCTAGTAGTCATTTTCATTTTTCTTTTGAGAATTTATTAGCATGTTGAGATAATTATATAATTCTATATAGTTGTTTAAATTCATATTTTGTCTTTTTCTTTTATAAGCATGTGTGGTATTCTGGAAAGTGAATTAATATTTGAATGAATTCTTCCAGATTTGTATTTAACTTTAAAATTATATTCTTGTAAGGTCATTATCCAGCATACAAGTCTTCCAAAAGGATTTGGCTTATTGATTAACTACTTGAGTGCTGAATAATTAGTGATAAGTATGAATGGAATGTCAGATAATAGATAAGATCTAAATAGCTTGACTATCCAAATAACTTCAAAATATTCTAGTTCTGTTATAGTATACTTGCTTTCTTTCTTACTTACTCTTCTACTGGTATAGACAATCACATATTTCTTCTTTTCACTATCATATTATGCTAGTATTGTGTCTAATTCTAGTTTAGAAGTATCAGTAAAAAGAGTAAATGGCTTTGTAAAATCTGAATATGTGATGATTAGTAATAAGATCAAATATTTCTTGAACAATTCAAAAGCTATCTATTACTTTTCTGTCTATCTGAATTCTTTATTCTTTTTAAATAGTTTATTTAAGGGGGCTGCTATCTTGATAAAGTCTTTAATAAATCTTCTGTAATAAGAGACAAGTCCTACAAATTCTCTTAATAATATAATATTAGTAGGTACTGGAAATTCTTGTATCTTTTCTATTTTGACTGGATCAGGATGAATTCCATCTTTTCCTATGATATAACCTAGAAAGAGTAACTAATTTTTCTCAAAGATGTATTTATCTGGTTGAAGTTTGAGATTTGCCTATCAGAGTTTTTCTAGAGCTTTTTGTACATATTCTACATATTTTTTTCAGATTTCTGAGTAGATGGTCACATTATCCAAATATATAATTATGAATTTTCTAATATACTCTTTAAAATATTTTATTCATAAGCCTTTGAAAGATAGCTGAAGTATTTGTAAGTTCAAATAGCATTATATTAAAATAATATAATTCTTCATTAATAATAAATACTATTTTTTTCCTATCCCTTAGATACATTTCTACTTGTCAGAATCTACTAGTGAGATCCATAATGGTAAAGTATTTAGCATTCTTGAAAGAGTCTAGAAGTTTATCTATTCATAAAAAGGGATATCAATTTTTCTTGATAACTTTATTCAATTTTCTGTAATCCATACACAATCAGAATTTTCCATTTTTTTTTCTTACTATTACTATTAGTACTGATCAAGAACTATCAGAAGAAGATATTATTTCATTATCCAATATCTTCTGGATTTCTTCTTTTAGAAAAGTATTTTTCATAGGTGATTTTTGATGATATGATCAGAGAGTGATAGATCTTTCTTCTTCTAAATATATTTTATGTTGAAGTATATTTATTCTATCAGGCTGGATTATATTAAAGAGATCTTTATATAAATTCAGAACTTGATGAAGATATTATTTTTATTCTGGATTCAAGTCTGACTTGATCATAATTAGAGTGATATTTAATGATGATTAAGGTAATATCTCTAACTATCTATATATATCTTGTTCTTTCTTATATTGAACATAATTATTTTTTTTATTATAAATACAAGTATTATAGTTTTTTAATCTTTCTTGACAAATTCTTTTTTTTCTTCCAGTTCAATAACTTCATCATTAATTTTTATAAGATTTTCTTGAACTTCTATTTTCAATATAAGCTACTCACTTTACTCTTCATGTACTATGTATAGAGATTGATTAACTAACTCCTCTTCTTTAAATTCATACTCATCTTTATTATCTTCAAGAACAAGATTCTCAAGTTCTCTCTTGAGATTAGTCAATTTCATAGTTAATCTTTATTAAATACAAGTAATCAGGATGATTGTAAACTCTTCTTCTACTTTAAAACTCAAAAATTCTTCATTCCAATTTAGAATAGCTTTGGATTATTTTATCTATTAGTTGCCAAATAATAAATTATACTCTGCTTTTTTCATAACTAGAGCATCTATTTATTGATCAAGATCTCTAATTTTTATTTTTAATTTCTCTACTTTACTTAGTAATCATTCAGATTTTCCATTTATATCTATAAGACTGATATTGGAGGACTTATCAATTTTTCTTTCTATTTGTTTCAAGAATCTGGCTAACATAATATTACTAACTGATCTACTATTAACTATTATTCTGATAAGCTGGTCTTCTACTTTTTCTTCACAGTAGATTGCATCTACTACTTTTTTATTTTTTTTCTAAACTTTTATTTTTTTCTATGGTCTCAGTCAATAATTATTATAAAAATATTATTAAAGATTTTTGAGATTAGCTCATACTCTGATCTTCTTTAGATATGGACTCTAATTTAAATATAAAGTATTGCTATTATTAGTGGTAGTAGTATTAGAAGATGGAGATATTATGAATTGTTCTTCTAAGAGTTACTATAATTATTGTAATAACAGATTATTATCTGGTGCTGTAATAGTACTATTGGCTTCAAAATTGACTGGTCGTCTAGTGTTCATATTTCTTTCCATACAACTATTAATATAGTATCCTATTTTATTATACTTGAAATACTTGATATTTAAGATATTATTATTATTATTGCTATTTGTATTTTTCTTTGACAGTTTACAATCATGGGCTATATGATCATTTTTATCATAATTATAGCAAGTTTTGCCTTGATTAGGATGATTATTAGAATTTTAATTATTCTAAATTGACAACTTCTTTACTTATTCCATGAGATTAGCTATGGCTCTACTCATATCATTTGCTAGACTTGAAATAGAAAAAGGAATACCAAGATTTTGTGACATGAGCAAGATAGAGTTAAGGAGGTTCTGATAGGTTTGCCTGTAGCTAGATTCAGTACTGATTACTTTTGTGCTTGCTACATCTAGAGTATTTAGATTAGATTTATTCACATGAAAGGCAATCTCTGGCTTTAAGTCTTTTACAAATTGCTTGATATTGTTATAATATAGATTTTTATATATATTTTATTAATATTAGTTATTTTATACTTGCATTTTTATTGGACAATTA
>CAJVPS010002854.1:0-11323 GCA_910591765.1 Ambispora leptoticha
TATCTTATCATGATAGATGACTGATAGTGATGACGCATCCAGAAGAATCGCAACTATAAAATGAATTGCTTTTTTTTAGTTATCTTTTCTTATTATTTTCTTTTTTTTATTTTTGCTTTGCTTATCATCATAATGACTTCTTGGAACAGACATGACGCTATTGCTTCTTATACTTTGCTTCTTGGAATGGTATATCATGTTAACTGCATGACTTCTTCATGAAGCAGTGGTTATATTTAACTTGCTTAACTTTAGAATGGTTTAGCATGGAGGGTAAAGCTTGTCTTGTTATCATGTTACTTGCTGCTCATGACTTGTTTATTTTCTAGCTTAAGGTTTATGGAAGCAAGCCAACATGACAACTTCTTGGAATGATATATTCTTTATAAGATGGTGATTTGTTTAACTTGCTTGACTTTAGAATAGTTCAGAATGGAAGATAAAAGTTTGTATTTAACTTGCATGACTTCTTCATAGAATGATGACTATGTTTAACTTGTTTAACTTTAGAACAGTTCAGAATGGCCTGTCTTGTCATGCTACTTGCTGATCATGACTTATTTATTTTCTGGCTTAAGATTTACAAAAGCAAGCTGGATTAAACAATCTATTACCACGTGATAAATATAAGTCTGATGGAAATGACATTGGAGATCTTCAGAGAATTTGGATTATTAGGTGCAGAATAAGTATTAAACTAAACTAAACTAATAATAAATAAATGCTGTGCTATTGTCTCATCTCATCTTTGCCTTTTTCTTTCATTTTAAAGAGATATAGAATTTCAAAAACAAGCTGACTTAAACAACTCATCACCACACTATGGAAAGAATTCTGATGGAGAAGGTGTTGGATATCTCAGAGACTTTGGATAGAGATGCTGAAGAAATAAGTAAATTATTTTATTTTTTTTCATTAATTTTTTTTATTGATTACTTCAGAAATATCTAATTAGAATTATCTAAATAAGAATTTCTTGGATATTGGTATTACTCTAATATGAAGTTTTTACAAAAGCCAACTGATGAGTCCCATATTCTTAGACAAAATCCAAGATTTTACTATATTAACTGATTTCTTACTAAATGCTCTAAGAAATACATACATAAATCATTAATTTTTATGATAAAATATATTATAAAAAAAGTTATAATACATAATATCTTTTGCAATTATTCACAAGAATTATTATTTGCTTCTAAAAAATCTAAAACTCTTCTTCTTCAATTCTAGACTTTTTATATCTTAAAAGTACTCTGTATGCATAATCAAATCAATTGATATTTATTTTATTTGATAATTTTTATTCATATATAAGAGGGCTAAAAAGTTTTGTGTGTGATACTTTAACTTGAGATTACATCAGTTTAATTAAAATTAGGAATAATTATTAAATATGCATGATTTTATATAACAAATAAAAAAAAAGTAGAAGCAAATTCATTATCTTATTATTGAGAAAATAATTTTTTTGCAAAGCATAGTAAAACAACTAGAAGAAAATGAGCTGTGAAAATCAATAATATTTTATTTTTATTTCTTGAAAAAATAACAGAAATACAACTCAAATTCATGAAGAGTTGGTAAATATAGAAGAAGAATAAGCATTATCTATCAGTATAATTAAATACCAGATTGTTATATTCAAAGATAAAGAAGAAGAAATTAAAGATAACATCCATTCTAAATATTCTTGCAAAGCAGTGATATCAAAAAAAATTTCCAGGATTAAGGATCTTATTAGTGATGATCCATATATTTCTATTAAAGAATTAACTAATAAAGTCAGTATTTTTTATGAAAGAATTTCTTACATTTTACATGAAGAGCTAAATCTTTACAAACTCTATGCAAAATAGATTTTCCATAGGCTTTTAGAAGAATATAAATAAAATTGTATCAAACTTTTCAAGTAACTATTAAAAATTTTAGATAGAAAATACAAAAATATTATTACTAGTAACAAAATATCTCAAATAAGAAAGTGAACAAGTCATGGCTAGAAAAGAATAAAAATAGATTACAAATTGTAAAAATGACTCAAAATTCAAAAAAAAGAATGTTTTGCATATTTTTTTCTGTAAATAAAGTTATTATATGATTTGTAATTTTAAAAGAACAAACAGTTAATGCTAACCTTTATGCCAATGAAATACTATCAAAAGTTTTTCAAACTTTATGGAAAAAAGAGATAGAATAACTGTTTGTGATATTATACTTTATTATGATAATATCACAGTATATAAAGTAAGAATCATAATAGAATATCTTTATAACAAACAAATAGAATTTCTTCTTCATCTGCCATACAGTTCAGATCTTGCTCCTTGTGATTTTTTCTTATTCTCTTGAATAAAAAAAAACTAAAGGAAAAGAGATTTAATAAGATTGAAAACTTAGCAAGAGTTATTCAGATAATTGTTGAAGGTATTCCAAAAGAAAACTATGAGAACTCTTTTCAGAGTTGGTAAAATTAATTAGAATATTGTATAAAGTTTAATGGAAAATATTTTGAAGGAATGAAATAGTTGTATTGATAATTATTATAATAATTCTGGAAATAAATATCTATGTACAAAATTTTTTAGCTTTCTCACATATATATATTAAAATTAGATCACTAAATATCATTATATATTCAAAAAGATAATAAAAATTTAGAATAATAATAAAGTATTTTAGTATTAATATACTCAATTTAAAAGTTAGATTAACTAATAAATTTGAATATATGCAAGAGGATGGGAGTGATAATTGAATGATTTACTTAAAATAGGTTTCACTAATTACATAATTTTGAAGTAAACATAAAAATTAATGAAATTATCAATAAGAGAAAGATTAAAATAGTAAGAGAATATTTAAAAAGACCAGTTACTATCTGATTTGATTAATAAGCTACAAATATTACATTAGAATTAACTGAATAGACTAATGATAATTAAGATGAATATGACTTTACTTACTATTTCATTCATAAATTCATTCATCTTATAAGATGTAACAATAGCAAGATGAATTAAAATCTTTAGAAACTGTAGAAAAATATATTAAT
This sequence comes from Ambispora leptoticha, assembly GCA_910591765.1. NCBI lineage: Eukaryota > Fungi > Glomeromycota > Glomeromycetes > Archaeosporales > Ambisporaceae > Ambispora > Ambispora leptoticha. The sequence continues at coordinate 3,056 of CAJVPS010002854.1, forward strand.
TAATTTATGAAACTAGAAAGTAAAATAGATTTAGAAAAAATATATTCAGGAGAATACAAGATTCAAATTTTCAAGAAAAATCTCAAACCTGAAATTCAAAAATAAGTTAATTTAAATGCTGAAAATACTATAGAAAGTAATTATTGAAATTGCAAAAAATATTGAAGAAGTTGATTTAAATCCTCTTGAATAAATTTATTATCATACTCAAGCTCAGCCAACTGGTAAATAGAGTGCTCTTATTAAGATTTTACAAGATCTAACTAGTAGATTAGATTATATAGAATCTGACAAAAAATATAATAATCAGAATAATAATAATAATTAGTAATAAAATTAGTTAAGAGACAAATCTAATATTACTTGTTATAGTTATAAAAAAAGAATATGTTAGTAGAATATATTCAATCATCTCTTAATCTGAAAATTCATAATCTAATAATTAAAATATTTCTCAAAATTAGAATAATCAAAATCAGAATAATAATAGTAATAATATAATTAGCAGAATCAGAATATTTAAAATACTAATTAGTAATCTAGTAACTCTTGAAATCTGAATATTACTTCTCTTTTAACTCAAATTCAAAATTTAATAGTAATCTTACAAGTATCTACTAATAATTCTTCAAGTAATTCATCTATTTAATCTAGTTTTTCTTTATTAGTAACTTATAATTATCTAGCTAAAAAAAATATATATATATATAAGAATTATTAAAGGAGAAAAAGGTGAAAAAGATAATAAAGCTACTCAATCTTTATTAAAAATTCTTGATAAAAATAAGATTAATCTAGAGAAAAAGAAATAAAAAAAATGAAAAAAAGAAAGAGCTCATTTTCTTATTCTTGCAAAGAAAGTAGAAACTTATAATATATTCAAAGATTTAATTACTCAAAAAGTTAATATTACTATTACTTAATTTATTAAGATCTTACCAAAGTAAAGAATTTAAATATCAAAAGAAATAAAAAAGAAATCATAAAAAAACTAAAATAAAAAATAATATTTATTCAAAAGATTAAAATAATTTCAATTTGATATAAAGTTAAGATTAATAAAACTCTAGTTGATTTAATTATTGATACTAAAGTATTAGAATGTGTTATTAATTATAAATTTCTCAAATAGCTTGAAATGAAGATTCAAAGAAAATTTAATATCTCTATATCTGATATTAATAGATATTCTAAATAATTACTTATAATAATTAATAACTTTCTAATTACTATTGATAAAATCATAATTCTAGCAGAAGTAAATATTATAAAAGCTTGAATTTATAGTCTTATCATAGAAATAAATTAATTAAATAAAATTAATATTAAGATTGATCTTAAGAAAAATATTATGATCTTTGACTAGAATAAAAAAAAGAAAAAGTATTAATCAAATTTATTCATAAATAATAAAATGTTCAACTAGAAAATAGTAATGATAATTCTAAAATATTCTTTAATAAAACTATATATAATAAATTTGAGATTAAAGATCAAAACTTAAAAGATTATAATTTTTTTTTATTAGATATCTAATAAATCTTGAACTCAAATTCATACTTAAATCAGATAAATTACTAATATAAATTTTGAAAAAATCTCTTTTTTAATAATAAATTCAATTTTTAAAATTTAAAATATTAAAATCTTTAAAGAAGAAGTATAAGTTAAAAATATTACTCTTATCTAAAAAGAATATTTGAAATTGAAAGATAAATTTTAGCAAATACATTATTAAAGTTCTTAATAGATTTTTAATTAAAGAAAATCTATTACAAAGTATTAATATTATCATAAATTACTAACTTCCAAATATAAATATTCATAGTGCTTTAATAACTTACTTATTTAAATAAATATTAAGATAAATATATTAAATAATCTTTTAATAATTTTATCTTAAAGTAAAATTAAAGACTAATAGATAAAAATAAAATATATATAAGAATTAGAAAAGATATCTATTACAGAAAAAAGATTCTTTATTAAGAATAAAGCTCTAAAGAAACTGAAGTTGAAAAATAAAATAATTAAATATTTATATTATAAATATTTTATAGATAATCAAACTATTTCTAAAGCTTAAGATAGAAATAAAACTGTAATATTATTCTAATTATTTTACTTAGTAATAACTTAACTTATCTACTTGTAATTATTATAAACTTTAAGATACAGCAAGATATTTTTTTGAAGTAATTTGGAAATATAATAAAATTAAATATTTTTACAACTATATTAAATAATATATATATGTATTTAATTATAATAATTGATAAAAGAATAATAAAACTATTAGAAAATTAAAAAGTAATAATAATTTATTAAATATTTATTAATAATATAATGAAATTAGAAAAGCAATACTTATCTAATATATTATTAATTATGATAAAAAAGAAAAAATATAATATATTAATTATAATAAATCTGAAGAAATATTAATTCAAGAAATCTTTTTGACTATCTATTAATAATTTACTTAATTAGAATATATTAAATATTTGATTTTTTATAATTCTGATATATATGATGATTATATATAATCTAAATAAGTTAAAGAACTACTAGAAAAAATTATTTAGTATTAGAGAAAGAAGAGAAAGTTAAAGATAATAATTATAACTCTATTAAAGAAATTTTAAATAAATATTACTCAATATCTAAAAAAAATAAAATAAAAAAAGAAAATAAAGAAGAGCTCAAAGAATAGTTAATAAATTTAATAATCAAAATTTATAATAATAAAGATAAAGAAAAAATATCTGAACAAGCTCATGAATATAATATAAACTTTGATTTTAGATATTCTGAAGAAAAAGTAATTCTTATTTAATTTTATTTAACTATTATAATTTTTCTTTATCTAATAATTAAAGTTTTTATAAGAACTATTTATCAATTAATATCTTGATTATCTTTGATTAAGAAAGAAATTAAAATTAAAGAAAGAATTATTGATACTGAATATACTAGAAATATTAGAGTTCTCTTATACAATAATTCTAATTTAATAAATAAATTACTTAAGTAATCTTTCTATAATTTGCTTTAATTAAAAGAATAAATTTTATAGATATTAGAGAAAAATTAGAAGAATTTTCTTGTAAAACTCAAGAATTTAAATCAATTAAAAAGGATAAAATAGAAGTGTACTTTCTAAATAAAAAAGAAATTGAAAAATAGTTAAATAAAAGAATTAATTATTAAACAAGATGTTTTACATAATTTATTATAAGCTTATAAAGATATTTTTAAATTAGATCTAAATAAACTTGAAAATATTAATATTATTTAATATTCAATTAATACTGAAAATGAAAAGTCTATTTATTAAAAAGTTTATAAAGTAACTATTTCAAATCAAGAATTTATTTATAATAAAATTTAATAAATATTAGATATAGATATCATTCAGAAATTTAATAGTCTCTAGATCTTACTTATTATAATAGCTACAAGTAAAAATAACAAGAAATAATTTTATATTAATTATAAAAAACTTAATACTCTTATCAAAAAATATATTTATTCTTTATTATAAATTAATAAAATAATAAATAATCTTAAAAATACAAAATAATTTTTATTTATAAATCTTATCTCTGATTATTAATAAATCAAAATGAAACTATTTAATATAGAAAAGATAATATTTATCTCAAAATAAGAATTATATAAATTTAAAGTTATATCTTTTGAATTTTATAATATATATACTACTTTTTAATAAGCTATAAATAATATATTTAGAGATTATAACTGAAAATTCATCATAATCTATATTAATAACATAAATATATATTCAAAAACTTGAAAAAAAATATTTATTATATTTATAAAAAGTCTTTTAATAAATTAGAAAAGCTAAATTAAAACTTAATTTAGAAAAATTAATTTTACTTAAGATAACTTACTCTTTTTAGAATATATTATAATTAGAAATAATATAGCAAGTATATAATACTTATTTATTATCTATTATAATATATTATAATTGCAAAATTTTATAAATTACAACTAGTTATAACTAAATAATATTTTATTTATCATCATATTATAATAATTAAGAAGCTATCTTTAATTATAACTCAAGATAAAATTTTATTTGACTCTTCAATTATTCAATAAATTTAAAGATTTTCTATATTAACAAATATTAAAAAACTTAGATTATTCTTAAGACTAATAGGATATTATAAAAAATTTATTAAAGAATTCTCTTAGATCTATTTAAACTTTTAAAAAATAATATTATTTTTATTTAAACTGTAAATCAAGAAAATATATTTCAGATCTTAAAAGAAAAACTTATTACTACTTTAATTTTAATTTATCCTAACTTTACAAAAAAAATTTATTTTTATACTAATATTTCTAACTCTAGACTTGATATAGTATTATTTTAGAAAAATAATGAAAAAAAGAATAAATAATAGCTTATGTAAGTATTTTATTTAAACTAGCAGAAAAGAATTATAGTATTATTAAAAAGAAGTTCTGACTATAGTTTGAATTATTAGATAATTTTAATATTATCTTCTTGAATCTCTCTTTGAAATTATTACTAATTATAATATACTTTAATAATTTTTTACTAAACAAGTTAATTCTGAATCCTGAATTTTATATTAAATAATAACTATAATGAAATATAACTTTATTATTATTTATAAAGCTAAAAAATATGAATATTTTTTTAAAAATATATTTACAAGAGTAGAATATCAAAACTTACTTAATTAATAAAATATTTAAAATAACTTTTACTAAATAACTAATTAAATAAATTATCTAAATCTAATTAATTCAATATAATAAATTTAATTATATATTATAACTTAATGAGATATTTGAAAAATGAAAGTTATTTTATAAAATATATTAAAAGAAAATTCATCAGCAATTAAAATACTTTTTAATAATTAATAAAATATTTTATAAAAAGAATAGAAGAAAAGAATTTACTATATTATTTCAAGTACTGAAAGAAAATAAAATTAAAGTAGTAATAACTAATATATATTCAAACTTACTTACTAGATACTTTGAATTTGATAAAACTTATTAATGAATAGTTATTAGATATTGATAGAATAAAATAGAAATAGATATAAAGAATTTTATTAAATTTTGTAAAACTTATCAAAAAACTGATAGATAAATTATAAAATAATTCTTATATTCTATTAAAGTTGAATAGTTTTTTGATAAAATTATAATTAATTTTATTAAATCTTGTAAAATAACTAAAAAAAATTAATATATTATTATAGTAATAGATTCATTAACTAAATAGCCTAAAGTAAAAGTAATTCTAAATAAAAAAGTTAGTATTATTACCAAATTTATTTTTGAAAAAATAATTTATAAATATAAATATTTAAAAGAATTATAATTTGATTAAGAAATTGAATTTACAACTTAAGTAATTAAAGAACTTATTACTCAATTTAGAGTTAAGTATAAGTTTTTATTACTATATTATTTACAGACTAATAAAATAATACAATAATTTAATAGAACTTTATATAAAATACTTCAAAAATATTATATTATATTAGATAAATAATGTAATATATATATATTATCAATATTATTTGCATACAAAATACTTTGAAATAATATTATCAAATATGAATTTTTCTTCTTGATCTATAAAAGAGATACTTAATTACCTATTAATTTAAAATATCTATTACTAATAGAAGAAAATAAAAATGAAAAAAATAGAATATTAAACTGAATATTCTTTTTAATTTATTATTTGTCAAATAATATTAATCTAATATATAATTAAATTAAAAGATAATAATAATAGATAAAAGAAAGATATGACTTAAAATTATAAAAAATTATATAATTTAAAATTAATAATAAAGTTCTAATATATAATATGAAATAATATATTATTCATAAAAATAAATTTCAGTCATAATAAAATATAAAATAGTTTTATATTTATGAAACTCTTAATAATAAAGCTTATAAATTATATAATTAACATAACTAACTATTAGAATATAAAATAGTTTTATATTTATGAAACTCTTAATAATAAAGCTTATAAATTACATAATTAATATAACTAACTATTATATAAAACTTTTAATAATATTTAACTAAAATATTACTATAATAAAAATAATTACTTTAAATCAAAAATAATTATTAAATATATAAAAATATTATCAATAGAAGAAAAAAATAAAGATTAGATTTTTAGTCTTCTGATATTTATTTATTTATTTCTTAATTTTACACAAACTTTATTTAGTTATATATTATATATATATATATATAGATCTTTTATTAAAAATTTTATTTTATAAATATAAACTTTTTACTTTAATATTTTCTTTAAAAACTTTTATTTTTTCTAATATTTTTATTATTAATTTAATTTTTTATTAGTATTTAATTCTTTAAAGATAAATATTCTACTTAATAATTTCAATTTTATTTAAAATATTCTTACTTTTTATCAATAATTAAAAAATAATAAATTTAATAAAATTTTATAAATTAATAAAAATTAATTAATACTTGAATATAGTAATCAGAAAGTTATTTATAATCTTAATACTGGATAATAACTCAACTTTAATATAATTTTAGAAATACTTCAAGAATTAAAACTAATTATAGAAAAAGCTTCAACTTAAATAGACAAATTACAAGATGATATAAAAATAAAATGATTTGTAAATATTATTAATATCAAAATTTTAATTATAATTAATATTACTTAATAATTTTAATATAATTAAAGCTAAAAGATAAAAATTCAGATAATATTTAATAACATATTTGAAAATTATAATAATTAATTTAATAAATTATAATTTATTAGATATTATTACTTTGGATAATTATTAAAAGAAATTTCAAGATAATATACTTGAAAATTAACAGAATTATAAAGAGAATTAATTCAGTCAAAAAAATAACTTTAATTAGAAGATATTTTCTTCTTGAAAAATAAATTCATTAGCTGTTATTAAAATATAAACTTGAAAAGATTTATAACTTTTAATAAATTACTTATATATCTCTATAATATATTATCAGAAATTCCAAAAACAAATCTGTTACTTTGAGTTCTAATATCTCAAAATCTAATAATATAATTTAAATAAAAATATTTCATTAAACTTAATTTGACTTCATAAATCTTATGATAATATTTTTATTTAAATAGAATCACTTAATTTTGAGATATTAGATTATAAAATAATAGTTTTATTTTTATTATTTTCAGTAATATATTGTGAGAGTATGTATAATAATCTTATATATATTAGAAATAATAAAATCAAAGAAATTTTAAAAAGAATTTAATTAGTTTTACTAAAGCTTGATCTTACTTAAAAGGATCAAATATTATTATAATAATATAAATTTCTTTAGTTTTATAATTTTTTGAACTTTTAATTTTTGATTAATTAATTAATTTTTAGAAAATATATGATTTTAAATAATTTAATTAACATATTAATTATGAATTTAATTATAGTTCAGCAATATTTTTGCAATACTTTAGTAATATTTCAAGATTATAAATATATATTTAATTAAAAGTCAATAATAGTTCATAAATAATTTATTAATAGTTTAGAAATACTTCAGAAATAATTCAAAAATAAATCTTATTTATTTTCTTTATTATTTTTTTTAGAATATTTATCTTATCTTTTTATTTTATTTTATTATTTATATTATCTTTTAATTTATCATATATATCTTATCTTATTATTTTATTAGTTTATTTATAATTCTTTTATTTTAAGACTTGTGATTATATACTAAAATAATAAAATAAGTTATAAATAAAGTTTAGATAGAATCTATAAGATCTCAAAAATATATAAATATTTTTATTTTCAAATATGAAATAAATATATTTGAATAGTAATAATTTGATTGTTCTTGAAAATACTTAAGTTATACTTATCTTATAATTTTTCTTTAATTTTTATCTTGATACTCTGCTTTTAATTATCTCTTCTATTATAATAGATTATATTCTAATTAATTATATATTTTTCTTGTCTGAAAAATATAGGTAATGAATATTTTCTACTTAAAATAAGTTAAGCATATTTTATTTGATTTATAGAGATTTTTATAAGTTTTCTTACATATAAAAGCTTTAATTTGTTTTGATATATATTTTTTATTTGTCTAATAATTAAAAAGATATTATTAGAGAGTTTAGTCAGTATACTAAATCTTTTATTTTAGTTATAGTATTTGTTATTTAGTTTT
>CAJVPS010002855.1:0-11322 GCA_910591765.1 Ambispora leptoticha
GTTATAGTCTAATTCCCCTCTCTTTACCTTTTATTATTTCAGTCTCTCCCAACCCTATATCATTAGGGTGAATCAAAATGAAAATTCACTTACCAATTCGCTATAATAATATATTACAACTATCAGAGAATTAATCAGAAAAGTAGACCTAATCAATATCTATTCAGATTACTTATATATATCTTACTTTATAGATGAACTCAAACCAAAAATTAAGTTTTTTATAAATTCAATCTGTCTTGCAATATTAGAAAAAGCAATTAATATAGTAACTATTTATGATTCTAATTTTTAATAATATAATATTATACCAAATGGCTTATCTTTCTTGCCAAAATTATCTATAGATACTGGAATTAATAAATTAACAGAATAAATTGAAAGTATTACTTCAAAGTTAAAAAAGTTAGCAACTTTTAGTCAATCTAACAATTACTCTAATAATAGAAATAATTTTATTAGATGTAATAATTATAGAAGATTTGGTCATATTGCAAGTAAATATAGAAGTAAAAGAAATAATAATTATAATAATAATAATAATTTCAATAATAATAATTTTAATAATAATTTTAATAATAACTTTAATAATAATAATTCAAGAAACTCTATTATCTGTTATAATTATAAAGATACTAATCATATTACTAATAGATATACTAGTTTAAGAAAGAATAATAATAATCAGGTTAATAATAACTATAATAATAATAATAATAAAAAAAATAATAATAATAATAATAATAATAATAATAACAAATAGAATACTTACTTAAATATTAAAGAGTATTTAAACTCTTAAATGCATCTTTAAAAAATGAGAGTGTATTTATAACTAAAAAGCTTTTAATTAATAATAATCAATTCAAAAAATTATTGATAGAAAATAAAAAAGAAAATTAACAGAATTAATAAATATTTGTAAATGCTATATATATGAATGGACTTATTAATAATTAACTCTACAAAATAATAATTAATAGTGATATTGTGAGTAATATAGTTACTTAATAATTCTTGAAAAAAATAAATTGAAAAATTCAAAGATCTAATATAATAAATCTAGTTAGTATCAATAGTCAAAAAGAAAAAGTACTTGGAGAAGTAATTAATTTATCAGTTACTTTGAGAACTGAATTAATCAAGATTAAAGTATTAGTAATTATGAATAGAAACTATGATCTTATACTAGAAAATAATTGGACTTATACTTACAAGGTAATTATAAGCTGGACTAAAGATCTATTACAATTTGAAAATCAGAAGAAACAAATTAAAATATTTATCACATGTTTAAAAAAGTATTATAAAATTGAAGAAGAAAATAATTTATATAATATCAATAAAAAAATAGAACTTAAAGTCTTTAATAATAATGATAAAGAAAAAATACTAGAATATATTTATGAAATAGATACCGATTTTGATTTAAAATATCCAGAATTTAAAAAACTTATTATTCTATCACAAGAAACTATAATAATAGATTCATATTATAATTGAAATGTTAAAAGAAATATTTTGTCAACTTATTTCTAGATTTTCTTTAGTTTATAAAGAAATAAAAATAAAAGCTGATATTATAAATATTAGATATACTGGAAATATTATTACAAACTATACTCTGGAAGATAGATTTTATCATGAATATAGTTTATAATAAGTTTTGAGGGTAAAGACTGAATTATTTATAAAGGTTAAGAGGATAACAATTATTCTAAAGATTTTCTAGTACTTATAAATATTGTATTAACACAAGGTAAAAATAAAGTAAAACAAAAATATAAAAATGAAGTTGTGATCACAAATACTAAACTAAGATAAGGTATCTAAAACTAAAATAACAAATACTATAACTAAAATAAAAGATTTAGTGTGCTAACTAAACTCTCTAATAGTATCTTTTCAACTATTAGGCAAATAAAGGATATATATCAAAATAAAATAAAGCTTTTATATATGAGAAAGCTTATAAGAATTTTCTTAATCAAATAAAATATACTTGACTTATTTTAAGTAAAGGGTATCCACTATCTAAGTTTATCAGACAAGGAAAACTTGTAAATAATTAGAATATAATCTATTATGATAGAAAAGATAAATAAAAGCAAATTATCAAGGTAAAAATCAAAGGAAAATTACAAGATAAATATAACTCAAGTATTTTCAAAAGATAATTAAATTATTGCTATTCAAGTATATTTATTTCAGGTTTCAGAGCAGAGATATTTATACATCTTTAAGATTTTATAAATTTCTATCTAAATTTGTTTACTATTCTAAATTATAATTACAATTTTTGGAGCAAAAAATTAATAAATAAACAAATAAAAATAAGAGATAAGATATATATGGTAAGCTAAATTATAATATAAATAATGAAATAAAATAAAAAGATAAGATATATATTCTAAAAAGAAAAAGATAATAATAAAAATAAATAAAATTTGTTATTGAACTATTTCTAAAATATTTCTAAACTATTGTTAAACTATTTGTAAATTGTTATTAATTTTAAAACTAATTATTCATTAATAATCTTGAAGTGTTATAAAAATATTGCAAAAATATTATAAAAATATTATTAAATTATGACTAAATCCATAACTGATATACTAATTATATCATTTGAAATCATATATCTTCTAAAAATTGATTAATTAGTTAAATTTTCCAAGTTTGAAAAATTATGAAATTAAAGAAATTTATGTTATTATGATAATATTTGGTCCCTCTAAGTAAGATTAAGCTCTAGTAAGACTATTAAATTCTTTTCAAAATTTCTTTGATTTCTTCATTTCTTATATATATCAGATCATTATAGATAATTTATTAAAAGTTATATACTTTCTCAAGTTCACATTTTTCTAATAGCTGGTGAATTCATTTTTCAAGAAGAAAGTATCTTCTGATTGAAGTAACTCCTTTTGATTATGTCATTTCTCTTTGTAGTTCTATTAATTTTTGAGAGTATTATCTAGGTATTTCTTTAAGTAATTATCCAAAGTAATAATATCTAATGAATTACAATTCATCAGATTGATTATTATGATTTTCAAATAGGTTATTAAATATAGTCTGAACTCTTATCTTTTAGCTTTACTCAGATTGAAATTAATAATTAACATTTACTGTAATTGCTATTCTTGAAATTTCAGTATTGATTATATTCACAAATTATTTTACTCTAGAGCTACTCTATAGATTACTTATTGAAATTAAGGCTTTTTTTATGATTGATTCTGATTTCTGAGATATTTCCAAAATTATACTGGTATTAAGTTATCTTTCAGTAACAAGATCATATATTACTTTCTGATTACTATCTTTAAGTATTAACTGATCTTCTTGAATTTGTAAAGTTCTACTAAATTTGTTATTTTTCAACTATTGGTGAAGAGTTAAAATATTCTAAATAAAATCAAAATTACTAAAAAGAGTATTCATCTTTAAAGAATTAAATACTAATAAGAAATCAAGCTATTTAATAAGAGTATTAAAATAATTAAAAGTGATAAAAATTTAAAGAAATATTAAAGTAAAAGTCCTATATTTATAAAATGAAATTTTTAATAAGTAATCAGTATGTATACATGTATATATTATTAAATAAGATTTGTGTAAATTAAGGGATAAATAAATAAATATCATAAGACTAAAAATCTATTCTTCATTTTCTTTTTCTATTATTGTTGTTTTCATATATTCAATAATTATTCTTGGCTCAAAGTATTCTTCTCTACTGTGATAAGATTTTAGTTGAGTATCATTAAAAGTTTTGCATAATAGTTGATTATATTGATTTCACAATTTATAAGTTTTATTACCAAGAGTTTCATGAATGTAGAACTATTCTGTACTTCATTGTAACTGAAATTTATTTTTATGAGTAACATGTTATTTTATATTATATACTAGAACTTTATCACCAATTTCAAATTATATGATTCTTTATAATTTTGAGTCATATCTTTCTTTCATTTGTTATTGCTATCTTTTAATTTGATTTTATACTATATTGATATCATCTGATAGATAATAGATTAATAAAAATATTCGATCTAATATTTCATTTTCTTCATTTTCATTTTCTGTTATTGGTGATGGATATTTCAAATTGATTAGTAATCAAATATCTTTTCTATAGATTAAGAAGAAAGATTCATACTTAGTAGTATTATTTCAAAGTGTCCTGTATGCAAATAATACTAATAATATGTACATATCTTATTATTCATCTAATACAATATAATATTTCTAAAGTATTTCATATAAGATTCTGTTAAATTATTTTACTATTCTATTGGTTTGTGGGTAATAAAGTAACAAAAACTTGTGTTTGATTCCAAATTAAGTGATAAGTTCTTCAATTACTTAAGTTATGAATTCAGTTTCTTGATCAGATTATAATTCTTTAGAATATTCATATCTGCAAATTATTTCTTCAAAAATAAATTTGGTGATTGTACTGCTTCTTTATTAGGAATTGCTTTTGCTTCAAACTATTTTGTGAGTGGATCTATTACTATAGCAATATATCAATTTCTTTTCTTGGTTACTTTACAAGGACTAACAAGATTAATTACAATTCTATCAAAAGGCTATCCAACTTTAATAGGATATAGAGATTGTTTTATTATTTGTCCATCAGTTTTTTGATAAGTTTCACAAGATCTAACAAAGTTTTTTATATCTGTTTCCATTCTATTCTACCAATATCTAATAGCTATTTGTTAATAAGTTCCATCAAATCCAAAGTATTTAGCAAGTAAATCTAAATGTATGCTAGTTATTACTACTTCAATTTCATTTTCTTTTAGTACTTAAAGTGGTATGATAGATTTTTTTCTTCTATTCTTTTTATAAAATATTCCATTAATAATTAAAAAGTATTTTGATTGCTAACAAATTTTCTTTTGCTATTTTTCAGTATATTTTATAAGATAACTTTCATTTTTCAGGTATCTTATTAAATCATAATACATTGTTAAATCTATTATATTGAATTAATCAGATTTGAATAAGTCATTTAATTAGTTAATTAATTAAGTATATTTGGTGTTCTACTCCTGTGAATATATTCTTGAGAATGTATCCATATTTTGATTAGTCTTTCAGCTCTATAGATGACAATAAAGTTATATTTCATTATGGTCATTATCCATCTTGAGATTTGAGATCCAGGATTAACTTGTTTAGTAAATAGCTTTCGAAATGTATTATAATCAGTAACAATTTTAAAAAGAGGTTCAAGAAGATAATATCAAAATTATCTAACAGCCCAGACTACAGCCAGAGCTTCTTTTTCAGTGACATTATAATTCTTTTCTACTGATTTTAATGAAATACTTATATAGATTACTACTCATTCTCTTTCTTTATTATCTTTTTGTAATAATATTACACTAAGTTCAGAGTTAGAGATATCAGTATAGAGATAGAATTTCTTGGTAAAATCAGGATAAATTAAGATTAGAACAGAAGTGAGTTTTTCCTTCAAAGTCTGAAATGTATTTTCTTGGTCTACAGTCCAAATAAAAATAATATTATTCTTTAAAAGTTTAAATAGTGATGCTGCTATCTGTAAGAAATCTTTAATGAATTTTCTGTAATATTTAGCTAGTTCTAAGAATAATCTAAGCTTCTTGATATTTATTGGGATAGGAAACTCTTGAATTCATTGAATTATTAAGAGGTCAGATGAAATTCTATCTTGAGTAATAATATATCCTAGAAAGGGTAAGTTATCTCGAGTAAAGATACATTTCTCCAAGTTGAATTTTAATCCAGCTTCTCTGATTTATTAAAAAACTTTTTGTAGATATTTCAGATATTCTTCTCAGGTTTTTGAATACACATTTATAATATCAATATAGATCATGACAAATTTTTAGTTATAATCTCCAAGTATGCTATCCATAGCTCATTAAAAAGTTGCTAGTGCATTGCAAAGTTCAAAAGACATAACTTTGAATTCATATAATCCTTCTCTTGAAATAAAGACTATCTTTTCAATACTGGATAGTTCCATTTTGATTTGCCAGTAATCAGATGTAAGATCCATAGATAAAAATCATTTTGTATCTTTAAAATTATCTATCATTTTATCAATTTATGATAAAGAGTAGGCATCTTTCTTGGTAAGAGTATTGAGTTTTTTGTAATCAACACAAAATCATTTCTTGCCATTTTTCTTTGCTACTACTATAATAGGTAAGGCCCAGGAACTATTAAATTTTTGAATGATATCTATATCTAACATTCATTGGATTTCATCATGAATAAATTCTTGATTAGATAAGATTGCTCTATAAGTCTTTTGATAAATAGGCTTTTCATTTTCAGTATCAATTAAATGTTGAATAATATTAGTTTATCCAAGTTCATTTAGATCTGATACAAAAATATCTTTGTATACTTATAATAAGTTATATAAGACATCTTGTTATCCAAGTATTAATTCTCATTATTCAATTACTTTGTGATTTCTTCTTTATCTAGAAAGTATGCTTCCATTTTATTCTTTTTAGTTGATCCAAATCCTTAAGTTTCACAAGATAATTCTTTTAATTCTTCTCTAATATCTATAGATATCATTTCTTCAATTAGAGTAAGTTATAGAAAAATTGCTTAAGTAATTCATTCATTAGATTGAATCTTATAGGATTTGTTGAAATTATTGTGCAAAAGAACTCTAATATTTCCAGTATATCCAGCATTAATAGTTCTTTAACTTCAATTTCTCTCTTGATCAATAATGATCAAGATATTAATTGACAAACAGTTCTTACAGGAACTTTAATTGCCAAATAAAGATCAATTATAATTATTTGGCAAGATTGAATTAGGATTACTTCTTCTCTAGAATATCTAAGATCAAAGCCTGTATTATATTCATGGGCATATTTAGGTATTTTCTCTTTATCATCTTCATTATAAATTTTGATCATTAAATTTGTTAATTATTCTTCAAGTTGTTCTTCTTCTTCTACTTTATCTTTATAATCTACAAATATTATATAGTATTTATTTAGAATTTTTTCAATTAAATCATAATTACTATCTTCAGCTTTTTCTTCTTTTTCTGATTCTGGATATTTTTCTTCTAGTGGTTCTTTAACCTATTTAGATCATATATAATTTTCATAAATATCTAAATCACAAGAAATTAAATATTCATTATAGAATTTTATATTAATATATTCTAATTAAGCAAGTTATTTTCTTCAGAAGGGAGATAGTTATTAATAGATAGCCAAAAAGATTTCTTGAGCTGATACTTTTTCAGATCTATCATAGATAATATATTGTATTTCTTCTTTTTTATCATATTCAGTGATATATCTAATAAGTATTGCTTTTCTAATTTTATTATACTGTTGATAAATATTTAATAAATTACCATCACTTCTCAATTTTCTAATAGTGTCATTATTTTTTCACTAATTATTATAATTAAATGCATATACACATTGCTTAGTATAGTCGCAAAAATATTTGATATTATTATATCTCCAAGTTACTTCAAAAAAGTGTCTGGCTTTATTTCAAAATCCACAATAATTACAGATAGGCAAGTTAAGTTATTATTAAGTAAAGTAATTAGTACAAAATTGTTTTCCAGATTCATTTCCATCTCTTGCTTCTGAAATAATTTTATTATTCACAAAGTATTTATAATATGAACATTTAACTATTCTTTCTTCTAGCTTCAATTTTCATAAGACTTTACTTTTAAAAAAGAATTTTTCTTTAGTGATTGGTATCTTCTCTGATTCTTGAATATATTCTACTTCTAATTACCAGTCTTTAGTTTTATTCTGAAGTAAAATTATTGATAGATTGTTTGAGATATTCATTTTAACATTAATCCAGATAACTAGATCATCAAAACATTGAGAACATTTATATTTAGATGTTGATAATTTATGATGACATTAATATTCAGCTACAGGATCTCTCCAGTCAAAAGTTTATTAAGAACTTTAATAGTAAGTCTGCTAGAATCTTCTTTCCAATTTTGAATATTCTTTCCAGATGAGAGTAATATCTTTGACTTGTATTCCTTTTTCAAAGATTTTGATATTTCTAACTTTAGAAATCAAGTTTATGGTTATATAAGAAACTTTTTCAAAGTCTACATCATTGAATCATCTAGATGAATTATGAATCTGAGTCCAGTATTTATCAGATATCCACCATAGAAAATTATGATCTTTTAGATTTTGATCCTCAATTTCAAACTCATTATTAGAAGTTTTATTAGAGGATATTTCTGTATTATCATCATTATCTTTAGGTATAACATTTCATTATCCATAGATAAATTTAACCAATACTCTTTCTTCTTCTTTATTCTAATCAAAGATCATTATATTTTTCTTTAGGTCAATTTTAATATTAATCTTGTTTAACTAGTTCATACCTACTACAAGACTATAGATTCAAGCTTCAGTAACATTCATTTCAGCTGGAATTATAATTCCATCAATGGTGATAGAAAAGTTATCAATAGCTTCTAATAATTATTTAGAATATTCATTAATATCAGATATGGAGATATTTGATTTTCATTGAATTTTCATTCCTAATCATTTAAAAAATTCATGACTGATAACATATTCTGATGCTTCAGTATTTACAATTAAGTTTATAGGAGTCTTTTTAACTTTGGCTTCACACCAGGCTAAGATTATCTTGATCTTCTGGATAAATATTATTTTTTATTTGAGTTTCTTCTATAATTTCTTTCTCATTTCTTTTAATATTTGAATTCTTTTTTCAGATGAAGTTTTGATGAGTTGTGCAATGGTGATATTGGCTTTTTGTGATGCTAAATCTTTGAGTATATCATAGGTTTTTGCATATTTAACTAAAATTGGAAGGTGTGCTCTTCCTTTCTTTCATTTCTTCTTCTCCAAGTTAGTCTTGTCTTCTTTGAGTACTTCAGGTAAAGATTGAGTAATTTCTTTTTCTTTTTCACTTTTTTCTTCTTCTTTAATAGTTCTTTGGTATTTTCTTTCTCTAGCAAGATAATCATGAGTTGTTAGTAATAAGAAACTAGATTGGATAGATGAATTACTAAATAAACCATTACCAGATGCTTGCAAAGCAGCTGTTAAATTCTGAATTTGGGTGAGAAGAGAAGTAATATCCAGATTTTGTAAATTATTAAATTATTAATTGTGATTTTGAGTGTTCTGATTCTGCTGATTATTATTATTACTGTTATTATTCTGATTCTGATTATTCCAGTTTTGTGAGATATTTTGATTATTAGATAACTAATTTACTGATTGAATATTATTTGGACAAACTCTATTAACATGTTCTTTTCCTTTATAATTGTAACAGATAATAAAAGATCTATCTCTTGGCTGATTTCATTGCTGATTATTATTATTATTATTATTATTATTATACCTTCTGCCAGATTCTACATAATCTAACTTACTGGTCAAATTTTGCAAGATCTTAGTTAAAATATTCCATTTAGCAATTGGTTAAGCTTGAGTTTGGTGATAGATTTGTTTGAATAGGTTTGAATCAGCTTTTTTCATATTTTTGATAATTTTAATAATGCTTTCCATAGTAGTATCAGCATTTAAATTAACCTATTTTTGAATTTCAGATTTGAGATCTTTCTTGAAAATTTGAAATTTATATTCTTCTGAATAGGCTTGTTCTGGATCTACTTTATTTTCTAGTTCCATAAATTGATTTATATATTCTTCTATTATTCCAGTTTGCTTTAGGAATTTCAATTCATCTTGCTACTGTTATATCTTACAAGGCAAACAGAATTTAAGAATAAATTAAAAAGTAAAATCATGTTTATCATGATCTTGATTTGTCCATTCATTTAATCTAAGAATGTCACTTATAAATCATTGATCAAATCAGATAGCAGCTGGTTCCTTTAGGTATTCTCTTACTATCTTAATTTTTCTGTCATTGATAATTCCATTGGCTTTAGTAACTACTTCAAAGTCATGTAATCATTCAATTGGATCCTGATCATTATTCTTAAATTTACAAATTGGGATAAGAATTTTCTCCATTCTCTGTATCTTTATTAATTAAGTTAATTCTTCAAGAGCTTAAATGAGACTGTTCATTCCATCTGACATGATATTTTCTTTCTTTAGTTATGATTTCTGTATTTGAATTTATTTGATTATAACTATTGATTTTTCAGAATCTTCTAAATCACTACTTTTGTATTCTGATTCTGTTGGCTAATTGGTTAAGAGAGTTTCAAAGTTATCTGTTTCTTTTAGAATAGAAAGAATATTATTTACTAAGTAGGTCTGTTGTTCAATTATAATTTTAATTCCAAATATAAAGATATTTAATAACTTAACAATTTCTCTTTGAAGTTGATTTGATATAAGATTTTGCTGTACTATATTATCAAAGAGTTCCTGTAAGAGTTTGTTGTATGAGATCATATGATAATTTTAAGTCCAGATAAGAAAATTTACAAATCTTCTATCTGAATTTTCATTGGCAGAAAAACAGTAAGGGTAGTAGTTGTATGATTCAATATGAGATAAGAATTTTCAAGAGTCTTCTTTATTATATTCACTGAGATATAGGTTAATTGAGAGTCCAATAAAAGAGTAATATATACTCATAAACTAATAAATTATTTAGATAACTAATACTTCAAGAATAGCTAATTCTTAAAATAATAAAATAAATTATAAATGAAAATAATATAAATAAGTTGACTGGAATCTCTGGATAGATAAGGTCCACAAAGAGGGTACCAAATATTACAAACTATATTTTGAAAGGTAGATTTTATTATGAATATAGTTTATAATAAGTTTTGAGAGTGAAGACTGAATTATTTATAAAGGTAAAGAGGATTACAATTATTCTAAAGATTTTCTAGTACTAATACTTATGAGTATTATATTAATACAAGGTAAAAATAAAGTAAAACAAAAATATAAAAATGAAGTTGTAATCACAAATACTAAACTAGGGGATGATACCAAAAACTAAGCAACAAATACTAAACAATTGTAACAAATATAAACAAAACCAAGGTAACTAATATTAAATAATATAAAGATAACAAATATCAAACAAAGCTTTTATATGTAGAGAAGCTTACTGAATCTTTTCAATTAAAATATAATCTATTATGATAGAAGAGGTAAATGAAAGCAAGTTATCAAGATAAAAATCAAAGAAAAATTACAAGATAAATATAACTCAAGTATTTTCAAAAAACAATTGAATTATTACTATTCAAGTATATTTATTTCAGGTTTCAGAGCAGAGATATTTATATATCTTTGAGATTTTACA
>CAJVPS010002856.1:0-11317 GCA_910591765.1 Ambispora leptoticha
TTTTGATAGTTCCCACTCCATTTCCATAACAAAGTGCAAGATTATATTGCGCGTTAAGTTGTCCTGACTCTGCTGCTTTCAAGTACCAAGAAAATGCTTTTTGTTCATTTTTGATAGTTCCTTCTCCATTTTTGTAACAGAGTGCAAGATTATTTTGCGCGTTAAGTTGTCCTGACTCTGCTGCTTTCAAATACCACGCAAATGCTTTTTGTTCATTTTTGATAGTTCCCTCTCCATTTTTGTAACAGAATGCAAGATTATATTGCGCATTAAGGTATCCTGATTCTGCCGCTTTCAAGTACCACGCAAATGCTTTTTGTTCATCTTTGTTAGTTCCTTCTCCATTTTTGTAACAGGATGCAAGATTATATTGCGCGTTAAGTTGTCCTGACTCTGCTGCTTTCAAGTACCAAGCAAATGCTTTTTGTTCATTTTTTATAGTTCCTTCTCCATTTTTGTAACAGAGTGCAAGATTATATTGCGCGTTAAGTTGTCCTGACTCTGCTGCTTTTAAATACCACGCAAATGCTTTTTGTTCATTTTTTTTAGTTCCCTCTCCATTTTTGTAACAGAATGCAAGATTATATTGCGCGTTAAGTTGTCCTGACTCTGCTGCTATCAAGTACCACGCAAATGCTTTTTGTTCATTTTTGATAGTTCCTTCTCCATTTTTATAACAGAGTGCAAGGTAATATTGCGCGTTAAGTTGTCCTGAATCTGCTGCTTTTAAGTACCACGTGAATGCTTCTTGTTCATTTTTGATAGTTCCCACTCCATTTCCATAACAAAGTGCAAGATTATATTGCGCGTTAAGTTGTCCTGACTCTGCTGCTATCAAGTACCACGCAAATGCTTTTTGTTCATCTTTGATTGTTCCTTTTCCATTATAGTAATAAGAGGCAAGATTATTTTGTGCATTAAGTTGTCCTGACTCTGCTGCTATCAAATACCATGCAAATGCTTTTTGTTCATTTTTGATAGTTCCTTCTCCATTTTCATAACAGAATGCAAGATTATATTGCGCGTTAAGTTGTCCTGACTCTGCTGCTTTTAAGTACCACGCAAATGCTTTTTGTTCATTTTTGATAGTTCCTTCTCCATTTTTGTAACAGAGTGCAAGATTATATTGCGCGTTAAGTTGTCCTGACTCTGCCGCTTTCAAGTACCACGCAAATGCTTTTTGTTCATTCTTGATAGTTCCTTCCCCATTTTTGTAACATAGTGCAAGATTATATTGCGCGTTAAGTTGTCCTGACTCTGCCGCTTTCAAGTACCACGTAAATGCTTTTTGTTCATTCTTGATAGTTCCCACTCCATTTTTGTAACAGAGTGCAAGATTATATTTCGCGTTAAGTTGTCCTGACTCTGCTGCTTTTAAGTACCACGTAAATGCTTTTTGTTCATCTTTGATTGTTCCTTCTCCATTACAGTAACAAGAGGCAAGATTATTTTGCGCGTTAAGTTGTCCTGACTCTGCTGCTTTTAAGTACCACGTAAATGCTTTTTGTTCATCTTTGATAGTTCCTTCCCCATTTTTATATAAGAGTGCAAGTTTATATTGCGCGGCAAGTTGTCCTGACTCCGCTGCTTTCAAGTACAACTCAAAAAATATTTTTTGTTCATCACTTTGATAAATGTCGGTTCGTTGTTGATTCATGGTATCATTTCAGCTGTGTAGAAGTCTGTTTCCCCAAATTTTTCGTTGTGGAGTACACACACGGTATTCGTGAAAATTTCCCTATCAACAATGTTATCGTTATATTTATACATGTACATGCACATGTTACATGTACATGTTACATGTAAATTTAGGTGTGACAAAAGTCTGGAATCGGGCGATGATCGGCGTAATTAACGTTAAGGGGTAATTTCAAACGACTATTTGCAACAAGGAAAGGTTCAATTACGACGTACAATAGCGAATGGTACATTAGAAAGCTAAAATCTCAAGCTTTCAAACAAATAAAAAAGATCAATGTCAAACCCAACCAATACTCTTAAAAGTTGCGAACTTACCGATTTTGAGCGTGGTGAGATTATTGGCGCTTGGAAGTGTGGTTTATCCGAAAAAACAAATTGGAGATACTCTGGAACGACCCAAATATACTGTTCATAATGTTACTAATAAATATAAAGACTTTGGTCACACTACAGTTGCTGCCCGAAGTGGTAGACCACCAAAACTAGACGATAGAGCCACTCGAAAATTAATCAATATTATTAAAGAAGATCAACATACTGCTATGATTGTAACTGTTAGTGAAAGAACTATATGACTTGCTCTTCATGGATCTGGGTTTTTGGTCGGGCTGGGACGAGAAAACCTTATATATCCGAGGAAAACGATTAAAATGGTGTTTAGAAAGAAAATATTGGATTAATGAATGGGAATTAGTAGTTTAGAGTGATGAATCTAGATATTTAATGATTCCCGGCAATGGTTGGCGCAAACCGCATGAAAATACGATGTTGAATGTCTTCTTCTTAATATGAAATGGGGTAATCAGGGAGTAATGGTATGGGATGTTTTACTCAAAATGCACTTGGACCTTTAATCGAAGTTGAGGGTTGAATTACTGGTATAAAGTATATAGAAATAATGGAACAGAATCTTCTGGATTTCTAAAATGATTTGCCAGGTAGTTCTGTTCATCTTTTCCAAGATGACCATGCTCCAGTTCACAAATTTGGTCCAGCTAGTCTATGAAAAGAGGAAAATTTCATCACTTCACTTTCATGACCTGCCATGATCTAAATCCAATTGAGCATTTTGTGGGTTGTTTTGGAAAGACGAATTCGTAAACGTCCAAATCACCCCCAAAATTTTGGAAGAATTGATGGATGCACTTGCAAATGGGAATCCAATCCGATATTAAATTATATATATAAAAAGCCCTACTTTTACTGAATAAAATAGTATATTTTTTATTGTAATTTATTTATATCATAACAAACGTTATAATAACGTTATTTATTACATGTATAGAGGGGAGGAAAAGTATTGAATCGAGAATGTTACTCGTTAAAGATGCAAGATACATGTACATTTAATTAAACCATATCTTGATCCAGCCGATTTTCAGCTCATGCTCTTCCTCTTTAGAAAGGGATCAAAAAATGATAATATTTCTGATGATTCACTGCTAGCTCGTTGTCAGATTCACTGTTTGGTTCATTATAACACAATTCGTATAGAAAGATTATTTAATAAATATTTATATTACAATATTCAATATTTATATCGTTGATAAAAAATCGTTCAATTTTAGATATTTAAAAAAATTAATCGAATATTTAACGAAGCATAAAATTAAAATTATCATATATAATCATTAAACCAATTAGTTATCAATTAAAATCAAAAATTGTTCAGTTGGCAATCTAAACAATCATCAATTATCGTTTAATAATACTACTACGTGTCAGAAGAAGCAGATAAAAGATTTCAAAATTTGTCTGTTGAAAATCAAAATATTTTAAATTTGAAGCCCACCGTTTAATTCTTTGAAATTAAATTTGAACTTTGAATATGCATTTTCGACGTCTTTTAATCAACTAATAATCTTCATTAGATTGTTAGTTCCACCAATATTAACGTTACTAAATAATCGCTTTATACGGGTGTTCCTATATCTTATTTACATTACAGTTGTATTCTTAGTTTGAAACATAGAAACGGATATTTATAATCTTTAAGTTATAAAAGCATCAAATTTGTTTATCTAGAAAACTAATTTTAACATATAGTATTCCGGAATCATTCATAATTATGTCCTTGAGCTAGCTATACAATATAATCACAGGTAAATCGTATATAATTGGATTTAGGGAATTTGTTTGTGACCAGGGTTAAGAGAGAGTAGTTAGACTAATTATACTTAATATCCGGTAAGATAATTTGTGATTAAAAAAGCGACTTTCACTTTAGAAAATATACATTTTTTACCTTGTCCATAAACTCTGGTAATTTCTTTGAATTATGCAATGATTTCTACTCTTTTTTAAATCATTTAGATTCTTTTTTATGAATACATTTTCCATCCATCCAGGCTGCTTTATAAATTTGCCCAAGGCCTCTTTGCAAGATATTCAACATAGATAAATCATTCAAAAACAATTCATATTATTTTTAACTTCTTTTATTAGACTGTCGATATTTAGATATTTATCGTTATAAATTTGTTGTGATAATAAACATGATTGGAATTCGATTCCATCCTTAGTTCACTTAACAAAATTCGTTTATCTCATATGAACATGAATGTTTGAAGTGATTCAAATTCTACAGTAGGGGACAAGTAGCTGACCCCCAATCGTTACCAAAAAAATTAATATAAAATTAAAAATTTGTTTTTTTATTATAAAGTATAGGTCAAATCTGTCCGCTATTAGTACCATAACCCTACTTTTCATGCTCGCAACTAAATTTAAAGCAAGTTATTCTGAAAGACGGTTCCATTCTTATGTTATTTCCCCTTTTAATCCTTTAATTGTTTTGAATTTTTTTTGATATTTTAATTTTTAGAAGTCATCACACATTTTCAATAAGATTTTGATCTGGTGACATTGATGACCAGGGTAGTACACTTATCTCACTTTCCTCCTTCCATTTTTGGCAAATTTTGATCAATGTTTTGGATTATTATCCTCTTGCAAAAAACCATTCTAAGTTTTTATTTCCAAAAAACTTGTCAGTAGAGATCAAGAGATCTCTCTCGTAGAGAATGTACATATATTATGCATTGAGATTCTTTTGGAAGCAAATAATATTGCCAAACTCTTGAGCCAAAAAAATCTCATTCATAAACTTTTGATAAATATTTAACTATATGATATACTTTGTATCATTTATCAAGCTATCAAATCTTTCTATTTGACTAAAACAGTTGAAATATACTTTTATCAATAAAAATAACCTGTTTCCAATTGAAATCTTTATGATTTAGTTATTTTTTTTGATTCTTTTCTATAAGCAAAGATTTTAAAGTTCATTGTAATATTTTCCTTCAACTATAATTATATATCATTTAACTATATATTTATTAATATTAATATTTAACTTTGAGTTATTATTATATTTACTGATAGTTATATTCTATTTTTTCACTATTTAATTTGCAATTTTTTCATCTTGTATTATAATTATATTATATTTTCAATCTGTTTTTTTTATTATTTAGATTCTTTTTTTTATTATATTTTTTGATTTATCTAATAACTATAGCTTTAGTATAACTAATATAAAAAGTTATTTTATTAAGACTTTACTTAAATCTCTTTGAATATTAATTAAAGATGGCTCCTCAATTAGTTGCAGCTTGCAGCAGCCAATCAGAGAGTTATGACAGAGTTGTGACAGCTAATCAGAGAATTGTGACAGAGTTGCAGCTAGTTGCAGCTCCCATCACTAATATTAATATAAGAAAATAATTTCATATTATTTATAAAGCAAAAGTTATTTTTTTGTGATATAAAAAAGTAATTATTATCTAATCTCTTGTAAAATAATTTATAATTTAAAATAATATTAATAATTAGCATTTATATTATATTTTTATTAAAAAAATTTTTAATTATTATTTGTAATAATTTTAATTAAGTTATCTTTCTTTAGATCTCTTTTAGTTTAGATCTTTATTTTGCGCTATCTGTATAACAAATTAGCTTTGTATTACATTTTTGAGAAGATTATTTTCATTCTGGATACATAAATGATCATTATGTATTTAATATATCTAGATTTAGCATATTATTATCCAGATAATTACTATATATATCACAATTATTAATTTAGATTATTAATATTTTTAATTAATTATTTTCTTTATAATTTTATTTATTTTTTCTTTATTATTTATATTTAATTTATTATATTTATAATTATTATTACTTATTAGATTATAATTAATTACCTTTTGAAGATATGAATTAAGTTAATTAATTCTGTTTAATTTATATATATTTTATTTATAGATTATTATTAATTTATTCACATTTTATATTCATTTCTTTCTTATAAATATAATCTATCTATTCTATAAAATAACTTCAGATCTGAATACTTTTAAATAACAAAAATAATCATAAGTTATAAAATTAAAACTTATTTATATCATATTTTATCTTATTTACAACTATTAATAAAATAATTTTATAACTTGATAACAGTGGATACAGTTATTATAAACTAAAGATGATACAGCAAGTATGTGATACTTATTTATCATCTGTTGTAACATGTTATAGCTCCAAAATTTTATAAGTCACAACTAGTTGCAACTAAGTAATGCTTTATTTATCACCACATTGTAATAGTTGAGAAGTTATCTTTATTATAAACATCATTCTCTAATATCTTCTTATATTATATATCACATACACTTCACATATATATATCTTAGTTTTATTATAAATAATAATTTGTCAGAATAAATATAGAATAATTCATATAATTCATAGCAAGTATTACTGAATTGAT
Source organism: Ambispora leptoticha (assembly GCA_910591765.1). Lineage (NCBI taxonomy): Eukaryota > Fungi > Glomeromycota > Glomeromycetes > Archaeosporales > Ambisporaceae > Ambispora > Ambispora leptoticha. Next base: position 6,479 of record CAJVPS010002856.1, read on the forward strand.
TAAGTTTATAAAAGAAGATGATCCTGCTGGTTCTAAATCTGCATCTTATCTTTTAGTAAAATTATCTGCCTACTTTGAAGAGCCAAATGAGAATATACTTATCTGGATAATGCAAGTTAAAATAATATTTCAGATCCAAGAAATTACTAATAAGAAAATTCAGATATAATATATTATCATCTCCTTGACAGATACAGCTTTACATTGATATCTTAATAAAGTCAAGTTAGATAATAGTATCTTACTTTTTGAAAACTGGAATATCTTTGTTATAGCTCTTAGAAATATATTCAAATTATCATATTATCAATAATATCTTTACAGATAATTATATCTTCTTTACCAAATAGGATCTGTACAAGACTATGATATAAAATTTAGAAATATAGTTGGATAAATCACAGACATAAGTGCTTTAGATTAGATCACATATTTTATAGAAGATCTTAAACAGTTACAAAGATAAAGATAAGTTATCAGGTATCAGAAATCTTATAAGATGCTTGAAAGTTAGCTATTTACTATAATATAATAATATATAGGCAAGACAGACCTATAGACTTACTAAATAAAACTAATAACAATCATTGCTTACAAAATTAGTATAGAAATTATTAAAATAATAGGTCTATACTAATAGAATTAAACCAAGCAGAAAGCTATTATAATAATAAAAGAAATAATAATTAGCAGAAGAATAACAAATCAAAAGATATATATTACAATTATAACAAATCAGATAACTTTACTAAAAATTATTATTCTAAATCAAAAGTAAAAATTACAAATATAGAAGATAAGCAAGAAGAATCTTCATAATCTTATAAGAGAGTTGAATTCACTTATCTTGAAGATAATAGAAAAAGATTGTTAAAATTTAATGGTCAAATAAATAATAAGTTAACATAGATATTACTTGATAATGACACATCCAGAAATTTTATTGATGAAAAGTTTATATAAAAGAACAAAGTTAAATTACAGAAGATTATATCAGTTATAGTTGAACTCACTAATAGCAAAAAGATAATTATTACCATTATGGTAAAGATTGATAAGCTTAAATTAAATACTTATAAAATACATAAAATAGATACACAAGTTTTAAAATTACAGAGATATAATTTCATCCTATATAAATCTTGATTATTTTATGCTAATCTTATTATAAACTAGAGAAATAATATCATCATCTTTACCTATAGTTCAAAGATAATAAAAGTACAAGTTGACAATGAGTTAAGTTAGATTCAAGCTATAATTCAATATATATATCAAGATAGCAAATTGCAAATCTGCCAGCAGATGCAGAACTCTTTACTATATATCTTAATAATGTATAAGATAAAGAAGAAATAAAAAAAAAGTTATTTTTATCAGAAGTATTAAATATTAAAAGAAAATTTTAATATGTATTTCCAGAAATCTTACCAAATTAGTTATCATCCAAAAGAGCAATTAATTATAAAATTGATCTCATTCCAGAATCTGAATCATCATCCAGATCTACCTATAGGCTTTCTTTTACAGAATGGATAAGCTCAAGAAATAATTAGTTGATTTAATACAGAAAAGTTTTATTTATCTAAGTATCTCACTCTTTGAAGCACCAGTTCTTTTTGTATATAAGAAAGAAGATATATTAAGATTATATGTTGATTATAAAGCTTTGAATAAAATTATTATCAAGAATTGCTATTTCTTATCAAGAGTTAATGAGTTAATAAACAGACTTACAAGTTCAAAATACTTTTCAAAGCTAAACTTATATTCAGAATATTATTAAATTTATATTACAAAAGAAGATATATATAAGACAGTATTTAGAACTCACTATGAATACTATGAGTTCTTGATTCTATCTTTTGATCTTATTAATATATCTACCATCTTCATAATGCTTATGAATAATATATTTTATGATTATCTTAATAAATTTGTAATCATATATTTAGATAATATTTTAATTTATAGTAAAATAAAGAAAAAACATATTCAATATCTTCAGACTGTCTTAGAAATACTTTGTAAACATAAATTATATACCAAGTAAAAGAAATATAATATTATATAATAATATATAGAATATCTTGAATATTTTATCTTAGCAGATGATATTTTTATTGATCAAAGAAAAATTATTGCTATTAGAGATTGATCAATACCAATCAATATATCAAAACTTTGCTTATTTTTAGATCTTGCAAGTTACTATAGAAAATTTGTGAAAGATTTTTTAGCAACTGTCTTTCTACTTACAGTACTCTTATATAAAAATCAAGAATATGAATAGTCTATAATAATATAATAAGCTTTTGAATAACTAAAGTAACATCTTATATCAGTACCAGTCTTATTATTATCTAACCCTAAGCTACTATTTACAGTTATCACAGATACTTTAGATTTTATTATAGAAGCTATATTAAGTCAAAAACAAGACAAGGATAATTAACCTATAATATTTGAATCAAGAAAACTTTTATTAGCTGAACAAAACTATCCAGTTCATAAAAAGGAATTACTTGCAATTGTATATGTAATTAGACTCTGAAAGTTATATTTAGAAGAGCAAAAGTTTATAGTAATCACAAACCATATTTCTTTAGAATATATTAAAACACAACACAATCTTTCAAAGAGATAATTTCATTGATTAAAGACTTTATAGGCCAGTAATTTTGAAGTCAAGTACAAATCTGATAAAGATAATGTAATAGTAAATATATTATTATACCAATCACACTTAGTAAATATTTTAATAATTATCACTAATCTGATAAAAAAAGAAGACTTAATAAAGAAGTATCAAGCAGATAAATATTTTGCAAAAATATATGAAGTATTGAAGAATTTTAATAATACCAATCCAAAGTAATAAACTAAAGTCAAAAACTTTGAGTTAAAAGATAAATTATTATATTTAAAGAATATCAGTTACTTAGCTATACCAGATAATAAAAATTTGAAGGCAAAAATATTATTTGAATTTCATGACATATCAATTGCTAGATATATTAGAATTGACAAAACATATATAGTAGTTTCTCAATAGTTTTATTAGTCAAAGATGAATAAAAATATTTACAAATATATTATCAATTATGAATCTTGTTAGTATGATAAAAGTAATAATCAATAATCTTCAGGATTACTTTAAACTTTAGCTATTTCAGAACACAGATGGGAATATATTATCATAGATTTTATAGTTTAACTCCTAACTATCAAGTCTGGATATCTAATTTAGCTAGAGATTCAGATTATATATAATTATCACATTTATAATTATTATAGAGAATTAGATATTCTTAATAGAGTTTCTCATTAATATAATCCAAGTAAGTAAGTTATTATCTTTAATTAAAACTAAGTTATTAATAGATATATTGAAATATTTCAGTAGCAAAAACTTCTACTAAATTCTCATAGATAAATTTATGAATAAAATTATTTTTATACATAAAGTGAGATAAGATTTCTTTGTCAATTTCATTATATTTATTATAAACTTCTAATAATATTTCTTATTCTCTAAGTTTATTAATTGTTTTAATATTCTTTCTCTATTCTTTATGATTAAACCAATAGATATATTGATGTTTATAAATACAAAAGTATTTTTTCTTATAGCTTCCAGTAATAAATATTTCTCTAAATTTATTATATTCATTATATTAAGAGCAAGCAAAAAGATTAAGCTATTTTTTTCTAATATAATTATTACAGGTAATTATTTTTTCTTCATTCATTTTGAAATAGATTTCAGTATAATATTATCAATATATTTCTCACATTCTTTGCATCTTTCAATTTGAAAGTTAAGATAAATTTGTTATGAAGCAGATTGATATGAATCAAAATTTCTTTTAACTTTTTTGTTGATAAAGAGTTCTTGTACAACTTTATTAGTCCAGTTTTTATTTATTTTAAATTTAGAATAGAAAGATTTATGAACTTTAATAATTATCCAGTCAGTAAATTTATTATAATATTAGTGACATTAATAATTAAATATAAAAAAATTTCTATAATACCAGTATTAATTATTTGATTCTTGCCAGTTAAATAATTATTAATTATTTTAATTATATTTTTTTATAAACTTTTTATTAAGTTATTTGAAAGCTTCTTAGATATATATCTTCTATCTGATTTTGATTTCTTCTTGATAGACTTGTACTTTATGTATTCTTTTAATACTTCAGATAATTTAAAATAGTATTTTTTTAAAATTAATATCTTTAAGACTTTAGTTAGGAGTTTTAATAAAAATTTAATTTTTTAGTAATGATTTCAATATTATTATCATCTTGAACTTCTTATTATCTAAAGATTATGATATTTCAATCATCATATTGTTAAATAAGAAAGATTTTCTTTTCTAAATATTATTTTTCAAATTTGCTTTCAGAATCTTTCTCAGATTCATCTTCTTTAGAAATTATTTTATTAAATATTAGTTCTCCTTTATCACTATAGATAAATTTAATTGATATTTTTTCTTTCTAATTATTATATTCAAAAGTTAAAAGTTCTTTTCTAATATTAATATTAACTTTAATTTTATTTAAAAAGTCTATTCTAATAATTATTGAGTATATTTTAGCTTTAGTAATATCTATTTCAGTAAGAATTATAATTCTATTAATATTCAAAAGTAGATTATCAATAACTCTACAAGATTATTTAGATACTTTATTTATATTAGACATAAATATATTTGAATTATATTATATTTTCAATTTCATATCTTTGATAAAATTATATATAGTAATATATCTAGAGATATCAGTATCAATAATTAAATCAATAATATTCTTTCTAACTTTTACTTCA
>CAJVPS010002857.1:0-11316 GCA_910591765.1 Ambispora leptoticha
GCAGAATTTTAAAAAAAAATTAAAAAATCTGTATAGATCTACATTTTGTTACAGATCCGTGCAGATTTTTTAATTTTTTTTTCTTTACCAATTATCATCAGGTTTGAAGTTTTGTGCAGATTTTGAATTTAAAAATCTGCACAAAACTATGCTCTCAAAAATTTTCTGATGTATCCTTGAGATATCAATTACCTAAAAAGTTTATCAGTTTATAAGTACATATTACTCTTTTATTAGACTTCCAATTAATCTACATCTTAGTGAATATGATAGAGAAAACTCTTGGAAATTCTCATCTCACATTGAATCATATAACTACTGTTCTTACTGTTTTTCTGCAAATGAAAATTCAGATAGAAGATTTGTAAATTTTCTTATCTGAATTCAAAACTATTACATAATCTCTCACAATAAATTCTCACAGAAATTCTTTGATAATATAGTACAACAAAATCTTACATCTAACTAATTTTGAAGAGAGATTGTTAAGTTATTAAATCATATTTGAAAGTAAAATCACAGTTGAATAATAGACTTATCTAGTTAATAGTATTCTTCTTGTTCTTAAAGAAACAGATAATTTTCAATCAATTAGCCAATAGAATCAGAATATAAAAGTAGTAGTTCAGAAGATCTAGAAGAACTAATAGTTATAATCAAACAAATTCAATCTCAAAAGACTCAATCAAAAGAAGAAATCATTATGTCAGATAGAATGGATAGTCTTATTCAAGCTCTTAGAAAACTTACTTGATCTATGAAGATTTAGAAAATAGAAAAGATTCTTATTCTAATTTATAAATTTAAGGATAATAATCAGAATCTAATTAAATAGTTACATGACTTTGAAGTAGTTACCAAAGCTAATAGAATTACCAATGATAGAAAAATTGAGATAGTAAAAGGATATCTAGAGAGATCAGCTACTACCTGATTTGACCAATGATTTATAAGTGACATCCTTAGATTAAATGAATAGACAAATAAGAATCATAATAAATATGATGTCACTTTCTAATTTATTCTTAAATTCTGTTCACTTCATAAAATGTAATAATGGCAAGATGAATTAGAATTCTTGAAATAAATTAGAATAGTAGAAGAATATATAAATCAATTTATAGAACTAGAAAGCAAAGTAGATTTAGAACAAGCTTATCCAGAAGAATACAAGATTCAAATTTTCAAGAAAGATCTCAAATCTGATATTTGAAAATAGATTAACTTGAATGCTAAAGATATCATAAAAAGTATTATTAAAACTGCAAAGAATGTGGAAGAAGTTGATTCAGACCTACTCAAACAAATCTATCATCAAACTCAAGCTCAACTCACTGCTGAATGGAGTGCTCTTGCTAAGATCTTACAAGATCTGATCAGTAGATTAGACTGTATAAAATCTGACAAAAGATATAATAATAATAATAATAATAATAATTAGCAATAAAATTAGTCAAATAACAGATCTTCCATTATCTGTTATAGTTGTGAAGAAAAAGAATATGTCAGTAGAATTTGTCCAAATAATTCCCAACTAGTAAATCAGCTATCTAATAATCAAAATGTCTCTTGAAATTGGAATTATCAAAATCAGAATAATAATAGTAGTAATAATAATTAGCAAAATCAGAATATCCAAAATAATAATCAGCAATCTAATAATTTATAAAATCTGGATACTACTTCTCTTCTCATTCAAATTCAGAATTTAACAGCTACTTTGCAGGTATTTGATAATGATTTATCTAGTAATTCATCTATCTAATCTAATTTCTCATTGTTAGCAATTCATGATTACCTAGCTGAAAAAAGAAAATGAGCTAGAGTTATTAAAGAAAAAGAAGAAAGTGAAAAAGAAAATAAAGTTACCTAACCCTTATCTAAAGTATCAGAAAAAGACAAGACCAATTTGGAGAAGAAGAAATAAAAGAAAGAAAGGGCTCATCTTTCAGTTCTAATTAAGAAAGCAGAAATCTATGATATACTTGAAGATTTAGTATTTCAGAAAGCTAATATCACTATTGTCCAGCTCATTAAAACTTCACCTGAACAGAAAATTCAAATATCAAAAGGAATAAGAAAAGAGCTACAAAAAAAACTTAAATAAAAGATAATATTTACTCAAAAAATTAAAATAATCTCAGTTTGATGTGAAGCTAAAGTCGGAAAGATCTCTGTAAACTTAATTATTAATACTGAAGTATCAGAATATATTATTAATCATGAATTTCTTAAATAACTTGAAATGAAAATCTAATAAAAATTAAATATCTCCATATTTGATATTAATAGATATTCCAAATAACCATTAGGAGCTATTGATAACTTCTCTATCAATATTGATGGAATCATAATTCTAGCAGAAGTAAATGTTACTAAAGCTTGAACCTACAGTCTTATAATAGAAATAGACTGATTAAATAAGATCAATGCTAAAATTAATCTGAAAAAAAATATAATAATCTTTAATTGGAATGAAGAAGAAAAAAGAGTGTTAATCAAATTCATTCATGAATAATGAAATGCTATATCAAAAGATAGTAATAATAATTCTGAAACATCTACTAGTGAAACTTCTGATAATGAATTCAAAATTAAAAATCAAGATCTAGAAGATTGTAATTTTCTATGGTAAATATCTGATAAATCCTGAACTCAAATTTATACTTTATCCAAATGATTTAATAATATAGATTTTGAAAAAGTTTCTTATCTTACCATAAACTTGATTTCTAAAATTAGAAATGTTGAAATCTTTGAAGAAGAAATACAAGTTAAGGATACTACTCTTACCTAGAAAGAATACTTAAAATTAGAAAGAAGATTTCAACAGACTTACTAAATGAACTTTTGACTAGAGAGATTCTGCAGCTGAATGTTAGTATCATTATAAATTACTAATATTCAAATATAAATGTTCTTAATGTTTTAATGATCTAATTATCTGGATTAATGTCAAAATGAATACTTCAAATAGTCTATCAACAATTTTATCTCAAAATGAAACTAAAAACTAGTAATTAGAAATAGAATATATCTAAAAATCAGAGAAGATATCTATCACTAAAGAAAGATTCTTTTCAAGAAGTGAAGCCCTATAAAATTGAAGTTAGAAGAAAGAGTAGTTAAATATTTATATTATAAATACTTTGTAAATAGTAAAATTATTTCAAAAGCTAGAGATGGAAATGAATCTGAAAAGCAATACTATTCTGATTACTTTACTTAATAATAACTCAATTTACTTGCCTATGATTATTGTGAACTTCAAGATGAAGCTAAATACTTTCTTGAAGTAACCTGGAAATATAATAAAATAAAATATTTTTGTGACTATACTAAATAATGCGTGTACATATTTAATCATGATGGTTGATGAAAAAATAATAGTACTATCAGAAAATTGAGAAGTGATAGTAACTTATTAAATATTTATTAACAATATAACAAAATTGAAAAAGTAATACTTGTCTAATATATTACTAAATATAATGAAGAAGAAGAGATATAATATATTGCTTATGATGAATCTGAGAAAGCATCAGCTTAAGAAATCTTTTTGATCATCTATCAATAACTATCTTCCTTCTGAAGAAAACAGTTAGCTCAATTAGAATATATCAATGTGAAACTCTGTAATAAATATTTGATTTCTTGTGATTCAGATACTTGTAATGATTGTGTATAATCTGAACAGATTGAAGAGTCACTGGAAGAAAAATATCCAGAATCAGAAAAAGAAGAGAAAGCTAAAGATAGTAATTATGATTCAATTGAAGAAATCCTAAATAAATATTATATAGCATCTGGAAATTATGAAGAGAAAAAAGAAGAAAAATAACTTGAAGAACAGTTAGCAAATTTAATAATCAAAATATATAATAATGATAATAAAGGAAAAATATTTGAACGAGCTTATAAAAATGATGTAGACTTTGATCTTGAATATCTTAGAGAAGAAGCAATTCTGATTCAATCTTGCCAAATAATTATAATTGATCTTTATTTGATAATTGAAGTTCCTATAGAAACTGTTTATTAATTAATATCTCAATTATTACTAGTCAAGAAAGGAATTGAAGTTAAAGAAAAAACTATTAATGTTAAATATACTGAAAATATTAGAGTTCTTTTGCATAACAATTTTAATAAATCTTATAAAATCTAATCTAATAAATAAATTGCCCAAGCAGTCTTTTTACAACTTGTTCCAATTGAAGAAATAACATCTATAGATACTAGAGAAGAATTAGGAGAATCATCTTGTGGAACTCAAGAATTTGGATTAACTGAAAAGATGAAATAGAAGTATACTTTCTAGATAAAAAAGAAATTACAAAAGTAGTTAAACAAAGAGAATTAATACTTGAATAACAAGATATCTTATATAACTTATTACAAGTATACAAGAATATTTTTACATCAGATCTAAATAAACTTGGATGAACTAATATTATTCAATATTCAATTGATAATAGAAATAAAAAGCCTGTTTATCAAAAGACTTATAGAGCAACTATATTTGATCAAGAGTTTATTCATGATAAAATTCAATGAATATTAGATGCAAATATTATTCAAAAATCCAATAGGTATTGGATCTTATCTATTATAGTAGTAGCAAAGAAAAATGGTAAGAAATAATTTTGTGTTAATTATAGAAAACTCAATACACTTATCAAGAAAGATACCTATTCTTTATCATGAATTGATAAAATAATGGATAATCTTGAAGATGTAAAATAGTTTTCATCTATTGATCTTATATCTGATTACTGGCAAATTGAAATAAAATTATCCAGTATTGAAAAGACAGCTTTTATTTCAAGAGAAGGATTATACAAATTCAAAGTTATACCTTTTAGACTTTATAATACATCAGTAACTTTTTAATAAGTTATAGATAACATACTTGAAGATTATAATTGAAAATTTGTCATGATCTATATTAATGATATAAATATATATTTAAAAACTTGAGAAGAATACTTGGAATATCTACAAAAAATTTTTCAACAAATTAGAAAAGCTGAATTAAAACTTAACTTGAAAAAATGTAATTTTACTTGAGATAACCTACTCTTTCTAGAATATATCATAATTCAAGATAGAATTTCACCTAATCTCTCAACTATTCAATGAATTCAAGAGTTTCCTACTCTAATAAATATCAAGAAGCTTGGATCATTCTTAGAACTAGCTGAATATTATAGAAAATTTGTCAAAGAATTCTTACAGATAACAGTATCATTATTTAAACTTTTAAAGAATAATATTATTTTTATTTGAACTATAGATCAAGAAAATGCATTTCAGATATTGAAAGAAAAACTCATTTCTATCCCAATCTTAATCTATCCTAATTTTACAAAGAAATTTTATCTCTATATTAACATCTCTAACTTTGAATCTAGTATTATTACAGAAAGATAATAAAGAAAGAGAATAAGTAGTAGCCTATGCAAGTATTTCACTCAAGTCAGCAAAAAAGAATTATAGTGTCACTAAAAAAGAAGTTCTGGTTATAGTCTGGGCTATTAGATAATTTTAATATTATCTTCTTGAATCTTTTTTTGAAATTATTACTGATCATAATATATTTTATTAGCTATTTACTAAACAAGTTAATTCTGGATTCTGAATTTTAAGATGAATAATAATCATGATGAAATATAATTTTATTGTCATCTATAGAGCTGAAAAAACTAATCAAAATGTAGATATACTCTTAAGAATATATTCACAGGAGTAGAACATCAAACTTACTTAATTAATTAACTAATTAGAATAATTTTTACTGGACAACTAATTAAATAACTTATCCAAACCTGATTAATTCAACATAATAGATTTAACAACATATTATGACTTAATGAGATATCTAGAAAATGAAAGTTATAGCTTAATGAGATATCTAAAAAATAAAAGTTATTCTATAGGATATACTGAAGGATAGCAAAAGAAAATTCATTAGTAATTAAAATACTTTTTAATAATTAATAGAGTACTTTACAAAAAGAATAGAAGAAGAAAATCTATCATACTACTTCAAGTATTAAAAAAAAATGAAATTGAAGTAGTAATAACTAGTATATATTCAAATTTACTTGCTGGATACTTTGAATTTGATGAAACTTATCAACAAATAGCTATTAGATATTGGTAAAATAGAATGGAAATAGATATAAAGAACTTTATTAGATCTTGTAAAACTTGTCAAAGAACTGATAGACAAATAACAAAATAATCTCTATATCCTATTAAAGTTGAACAATCTTTTGATAGAATTATAATTAATTTTATTAGTCCTTGCAAAATAATCAAGAAAAAAAATTGATATATTACTGTAGTAATAGATTCACTTATCAAATAGTCTAAAGCAAAAGTAATTTCAAATAAAGAAGTCAGTACAATCACCAAATTTATTTTTGAAGAAATAATTTGTAGATATAAATATTCTAAAGAATTATAATCTGATCAAAAAACTAAATTTACAATTCAAGTAATTAAAGAACTCACTAAAGATAGCTCCTCAACTAATTGTGGCTTGTGATAGCCAATCAGAGAATTGCAACAGAGTTGCGGCAGCCAATTAGAGAATTGTGACAGAGTTGCGGCTAGTTGCGGCTCCCATCTCTAGAACTTACCACTTGATTTGAAATTAAATATAAGTTTTTATCACTCTATCATCCACAGATCAATGGAATAGTAAAATGATTTAATAGAACTTTATGTAGAATACTTCAAAAGTATTGTATTGCATTAGATAAATAATGAGATATATATATATTATTAGCATTATTTGCATGCAGAATACTTCAAAATAATATTACTAAATATGAATCTTTCTTCCTAACCTATGAAAAAGATGTCTAATTACCTATTAATTTAAAATATCTATTATCAATAGCAGAAAATAAGAATGAAAAAGATAAAATATTAGATTAAATATTTTCATTAATTTATTATCTATCAGATAATATCAATATAATATAAAATCAGATCAAAAGATAATAATAATAAATAAAAGGAAGACATGACTCAAAATTACAAAGAATTACATAATTCAAAATTGAAGATAAAGTTTTAGTATACAATATAAAATAATATATTATCTATAAAAATAAATTTCAGTCATAATAGAGTACAGAATAGTTTTATATTCATGAAACTCTTGGTAATAAAGCTTATAAATTGTGAAACTAACATGACCAGTTATTATGCAAAACTTTTAATAGTACTCAACTAAAGTATTATCACAATAGAAAAGAATACTTTGAGTCAAGAATAATTATTGAATACATGAAAATATCAACAACAAAAGAAGAAAATGAAGAATAAATTTTTAGTCTCATAATATTTATTTATTTACTTCTTAATTTTACATAAATCTTATTTAGTAGTATATATATGTGTATATGCTGATTACTTATTAAAAATTTCATTTTATAAATATAAGACTTTTACTTTAATATTTTCTTTAAGTTTTTATCACTTTTAATTATTTTAATATTCTTATTAATTAGCTTAGTTTCTTATTAGTATTTAACTCTTTAAAAATAAATACTCTTTTTAATAGTTTTAATTTTATTCAAAATATTTTGTTCTTGCATCAACAATTAAAAAATAATGAATTTAGTGGAACTTTATAAATTCAAGAAGATTAGTTAATACTTAAAGATAGTAATCAGAAAGTAGTATATGATCTTGTTACTGAAAGACAACTTAATACTAGTATAATCTTAAAAATACCTCAAAAATCAGAACTAATAGTAGAAGAAATCTCAATTTTAACAAATAATTCACAGAGTAGCCCTAGAGTAAAATGATTGTGAATATTATCAATATAGAGATTTTAAAAATAGTAATAATAATAAATATTTCTTATCATTTTTAACTTAAACAAAACTGGAAGACAAGAGTTTAAATAATTTTTAATGATCTTTTTGAAAATTGTGATAATTAATTTAATAAATTACAATTTATTAGATATTATTACTTTGGATAATTATTAAAAAAAATATCTAGATATTATTACTTTGGATAATTATTAAAAGAAATATCTAGATAATATTCAAGAAAACTAATGAAACTACAGAGAGAAATGGCTCAATCCAAAGAAATTACTTTAATCAGAAGATACTTTCTTTTTAAAAAATGATCAGCTATTAGAAAAATATGAACTTGAAAAAGCATACAATTTCTAATAAATTACCTATAATGACCTGGTATATATAAGAAATAAAGAAATTAAAGAAATTTTGAAAAGAATTTAATAGTCTTACTAGAGCTCAATCTTACTTAGAGAAACCAAATATTATCATAGTAATATAAATTTCTTTAATTTTATAATTTTTTGAACTTGAAAAATTTGGCAAATCAATTGATCTTTAGAAAATATGTGATTTCAAATAATATAATTAGTATATTAGTTATAGATTTAATTATGATTCAATAATATTTTTACAATATTCTTGCAATATTTTTACAATATTTTAAGATTATCAATAAATAATTAGTCCCAAAATCAATAATAGTTCACAAATAATTAAATAATAGTTCAGAAATACTTCAGAAATGCTTTAGTAACAAATTTTATTTATTTTTATTATTATCTTTTTTCTTTTTAGAATATATATCTTATTTTTTCATTTTATTTTATTATTTGTATTATCTAATTATCACAGCTATAAGATACTATATTGCTTAATTTTTTTTCTAATAATAAATAGAATACTAACCCAAATATAGCTCTCTCAGTTCTCTCTATCTACAACAAATTGCATCACCTTTTATTGGGCAAGTCTTCCAAATATGGGATAATGTTGATAAATATTTTAATAATTATGTCTTGTAAGAGAATTTCATTATTATCAAGACTAGAAATAATTGAGATCCTCCTCCAGAGAGAACTTATTGAAGATACACTCTCATCTATGATCACCAAGGTACTTATGAACCTAAGAAAACTGTAATCCTGGAGAACTAATAAAATAGCAGATCAAAGTGGACTGGTTGTACTTGACACGTTAATATAACTTTTCCAAAGAAAAATGTAATAATCAGTATGATATCACTAGATCTCAATCACAATCACCTACTCAGTTTTAAGATCAACTCATATATCCTCCAAAACTGAATCTTATCTGAAGTTATTATATAGGAAATTTGCTTTTATACAGTTTAAGCAAACTTAATGCAATGATCCAATGCTAGCTTCTTTCTATCAAGTTTTCTGATATTACAATACATTCACATGATCTGTAAAATTTGATACAGAAATACAAGGTAGCAGACTGGGAGAAAAATGATGTAACAAAACTTCTAAGACAATTACTTATCAAAAAGGCTGAGAAACTGGGATGAGAGGTATTTTGAGAACTTCACTGTGAAATAAATAGCCTGGATAAATTATTTTGAATATTACCAGATCAAGTTTAATAATAGATTACTTATTATGATATTATACTGAATGACAACATGCATAAAATTAACCAATACAACATGTCGCTTTTCTTATTTATAGCAATTGATAATTATTTTCATACTTGTCTTATTGCACAAGCTCTGGTGAATGATGAAACTAAAGAAATATATGAATAGCTTCTTATCTCTACTTTACAAGCCACAAGACATGCTTTCCAAGTTTTTATTACTGATACTGATCCTGATATGGATACTACTATAGACAATCAGTACAGTAGCACATATTCACTTCACTGTCTGTATCACATTTCATAAAATCTCATATATAATCTCAAGACTGCTCTTGGTAATACCTTTAACAATTTCTTAAAAGATTTCTACATATGTCAGAATATTCTTTCTCCATCTGAATTTGATTCTTAATAGTATAATCTCATTGTAACATATCCCAAGATAGCTAGTTATCTTAATTCTGAGTTATATCCTAGTAAAGAAAGGTGGGCCAAATCATATATAACTGAATTTTTTACTGCTGGCATTTCCTCAATATCACGGGTTGAAGGTGAAAACTCCATAATAAAGAATATTCTTCAGGACTATTCTAGACTTTGTGAACTTGCCACTATTTTGGATCTGTGGCTATGTGATGAAGCACGATATATTAATCACACTAAGTGGCATTACACTAATACAAGTACACAATTGAGCAATACTTCTGCTGAGTGTTTCTCTCAAATTAATCATATTCTCAAAGAATATCTTACTGAAGAAATGCTTTCTTGACAGAGATATGAAATCACACAATCACTCTATTATTATACCAAAATGGAAAGTGATTAATTATTCAACAACAAACTCATTGAAGAAACTAAAGAAGGAATTGATATGCAGCAAATTCATCTGACTTCTCTTTTGTTAAATCTTCCTCAAAATGACATTATCAAAATATACAATATTTAATAATGCTGCTACATCCATAATAATTTCATTATTATTCTCACAGATCATTCACATTTATGCACATGCATGCTATTAATTAATTGCGACTTGATTTGTCAACATTTTTGACATGTATTGACTATTAATAATGTGACATTCTTTCATGTAACTTTGATTCCCAGATGCTAGTATAAAAGTGAAAAAATGCAAGATTCAAATGACTTGGATGAACAATCTTACATGATAAATACTGATCTAATACAATCACATGAAGACTACTTATCTTGTCCTAGGCTCTTTCTTATGCACCAAATTATTAGATTCCGCAGAGATGATATTTTCAGTTCAGAAGTTTATCACATGATTCAGAAATGATGTGATTATAGAAAAATCTTTAACCTTGCTCAGAAGGTGATTTAGTGTGCAATTGAGGCAAATGGTAAATCTCTCTGTCATCTTAAAAGAAGTTTTAATAGCTAGTTTGCCGAAAAGAAAGAAGTAATTGCTCATACTAGTAATGATAACAAAGAAAATTTTGATCCTAATCAAGTTAAAAATTCAATTGAAAGATGATGGAAAGGATGCCCACCAGTTAAGCAGTTTAAGAGTAGTGCCATCAAAAGCAAAAAATCTACTAGTGAAACTACACAAAATAAGTATGGCAAATATGAGATTGTTGGACATTATGCTCCAACTTGCAAGAAATAGTGAAGAGGGGACATGGAACTATCACTACCACTATCACTATCACTACCACTACCACTATTACTATTGTAACCAATTAGCTTATTCATGTGGTGCAGTAGACGTGGCGCAGCATATAGCGCAGCCGCAGCATGTGGCACAGTAATCGCCGATCACTACTAAATTAGATGAATAAGTAATTTATATTAATTAATTTAATTTATTATTAATTCTATTTATAATTCATATTATTACCCATATTTAGTC
>CAJVPS010002858.1:0-11314 GCA_910591765.1 Ambispora leptoticha
TTTTACCTTTATTTTAGTATTAGTCTTCTTTGATTAATAGTTTATACTATTTAATCAACTCAAATCTTGAATTATATTGATTACTAGTGGCTTCACTCAGTTAATCTTTATAATCTCTTTGATTTATTTATTTCTTTCTTTATTTTATTTACTCTTTTTGTTAAGATAATATCCATAGATATTGGTACAGGCCTTAGAAACCTTTGTCATTATTGAAAGTTATAGTCTAATTCCCCTCTCTTTGCCCTTTAATTATTACAGTCTCTCCCAACCCTATATTGTTAAGGTGAATTCAAGGGAAACCCCACTTACCAATTCGCCGTAACAATATGATTATTAAAAAATAATAATAATAAATAAAAAGGAAATACAATAGTAAATAAAGTAATAAAAAATAGAGAAGTAACCTATTATTTATATAAAAACTCACTATAATTATCATATTTTATTAGATTATAAAAAAAATTTATATTATACTTTATCTATTCTCTATTAATATTATATTAATATTATAATACTAGTCATTATTTATATAACTTTAATAAATTATTATTATTTAGTATATGAAGAAAAAACTTATTTATTAATAATGATAATATCTCTAAAATATAAAAAACCTTCCTAAATATATCATAAAGAGTCCAGGAGTCAGTTCTTAAAATGTATTTAAAAAGATCTCTATACTTGAAAATAAATTAAAGTTTTATTTCTCTTTAAATAATAATAATTAATATATAAATTTACTTAACTTCTGATAAAAATTCATTATTCAATAGCTAAATATTATTATTAAATTTGCAAATAATATTTTATAACTTTCAATAAACTGATATAATATGTTAATATAGTATATTATGAAAGAAGAACTATTTCTTGACCAACAGATCATATCTTATAAAGATCATAATTATCTTAGTCAATATAAAGATTAAAGTATTATTACTATAGTAACATAAATTTCTTTAATTTAATAATCTTTCTTTAGTTATATAAAATTCTCTTTTTCTTTCACTTCATAATTTATTACATGATTTAAATTATTTTTATTTAATTATCTCATTATTATTATTTATATTTATTTCCTAAAATCATTCTCTAAATATCATATTTATTATATTCTAAATTTGAAATTTACTTTTTTCATTATAAATAATATTAATATTTTATGTATATAGTAAATTAATTAGTTATAGATTCTTTATGAAACAACTATATTTAGAATATTGATCTCAAATATCTTTTATCATTCTTTGATATTTTTTCTCATTCTTTCACATCTTTCTATGTTCTCAAATATCTATTTTTAATTAATTATTAGTAATAATATATAATTTATATAATTAAAAAATGTATAAAAGGATCTGCTCTCTCAAATAAAATAAATTCAGACTTGAAAAACATAAATTTAATAGTTAATTCTTTTTAAATTGTGTTAGTACATCTCAGTAGAAGATCTCTACTTAAAATAAGCTATACTTTTGATTTATATTTTCATGAATATTGATTATTATACTTTTTAATTGATTATTTTTATTTTTATTTTCATTTATATAAATTATTATATTTTTTAGTTATAGTTTTCTTTGATTAATAGTAGCTTTACTTATTAATCATTATAAATCTTTAGTTTTATTAATTAATAGTAACTTTACTCATTAATTATAATAATTCTTTTAATTTATATTATTTTTTCCTTTTATTATTTTCTTTTTGAAAGATAATATCTGTAGATATTAGTACAGATCTTAGAAATCTTTATCATTATTAAAAGTTATAGTCTAATTTCTCTTTCTTTATCTTTAATTATTTCAGTCTCTCCCAATCCTATATCATTAAGATGAATTAAAGTGAAACCTCACTTATCAATTCACTATAACAGTATAATATAAATTTGTAAAATATACTAATTACAAGATCATTTCTTCTAATAACATTAGTAGAATATAATAAATGATAATATTATCTCTAAATATTGAAGAAAAAATGATATTATCTTTAAATATTAAAGAAGAAATGATATTACTTATGGAAGTTGCTAAAGAGATTTTAGAAAAAAGTTCTGAAAAATTACTATAAATAGATACTGATACTAATTTTAATTCTGAAAATTTTCAAGAAGTAACTTTAGATAATGTTTTAAAAATTATCAAAGAAAAAATTGAACTAAAATGCTTAGTATAATAATTCAATAATATTTATCATAACTTCATAGAATTAATAATAAAAAATAATATTTTAAATAAGATCAGAGATAAAATAATTAAATTCTTTAATAAGCATAATAATCTGAAGGAATTATCATTATTAAAATTCACAAAAAGTGAAAAAAATTATTTAATTAAATAAAATTATTTTTGATTAATTTTAAAGAAAAGATTATTAGAACTTTCTTTAATATTGATTTTACTTTTTATAACTATCTAATTTTTTAAGTTATTCAAATATTTCTATAATGATCAGAAATAATAGACAATTTTAATTAACAAAATATTCTAAAAAAAAGATGATAATAAGTTTTTAATTATTGTAATATTATTAATAGTAATGAAAGTCATAACTAGTTGCAACTCTGTCATAATTCTCTAATTGGCTACTGCAATTCTATTATAATTCTCTGATTGGCTGCCATAAGCTATAATTAGTTAAGAAGTTATCTTTAATCATTAATAAAATTAATAAATTAATTATTAGAAAAATGAAGTTAAAATAAGAGTATTTGAAAAATATTATAAATATAATTAGTAATATAAGACCAAAAAGATATTTTCTCTATTATATTATCTATTATTGATTATTCTATATTTAAATATTACTATCTTTGATAATTTTAGCAAGATATCAGAATATTTTGTATTTTTAACATTCAGTAACTTCTCAAATTAGCTTTGAAATAAATCAAAAATTAAAGTTCTTTTGAATTTTTTATTCAAAGTCCAAGATTTAATAATAAAAATTCTGAAGATTTTCAAAGTTAACAATATAAAGTATATTATAAATACTTTAAAATTATGCTTGATCCTTTAGCAGAAAAATCTAATGAATTATATTTTAGAGTATAAAGATAATTAATAATTTTTGTAGTATATATTTTAATTTTTTTATAAATATACTTAAAGCTAATAATATAATTATAATATATAAATCAGCAAGATGCAAAATATTTGTATGATTTTGCAAAATAATCTTAATAATATGAATCTTGTATTAGAGAATATAAATATTAGAATATCAAAAAATATATAATAGATTATAAATAAAGATCAAAACAAGAATTTTTCTATATATAATATTAAAAATGTATTTTAAAAGTTTTTATAAGTATTTGAATACTAATTCTTCTGTAATTATTTTTAAATAATTTTGAGTTATAATTAAATTAAAATTATTAAATTATTATAGAAACTTAAATATTTATGAAACTTAAATATTTAATTATATATATCATATTAATCTTGATCTCTTTAAATACTAATTGAACTTCATTCAAGATATTTTGAAAGAAGTTGAAGAAATAGAATTATTAAATAACTTTGATAGCCATCTCCATCAAATTTCTTATTTTTCTGAATTAAAATTATTTAATAAATTAAATTAAATAAAAGTGATGATAGTTGTAAACTATTGATATATTATAAAAATTATTCTTTTTATATTAGATAATATCTTTAATACATGAAATAATATAATCTGCAATGAATTCTACATGCTTTATATAAAGTTTAATAGGATATATATAATGAATAGATAAATTATTTATTAAAAATAATTTAAAAGAATTTAAAGTAAAATAAAGCAAAATCAATTAAATTTTGAAGAATTAAATAATTAATAATAAACTTTGAAAATAGATATAGATTCTTATTACCAACTGATTAACTGAATTTAAGAGAATTTTTTTATCACTATTTATTATAGAATATAGTTTTTCTAAATTATATAGTTGGTACTATTATGTGATTTTAATAATTTATAAATATGAAATCTTGAATAGTTTCTTTAAGAAATAAATGAAATACTTTACAAGTTATATATAAAAAATTCATACTAGTTATTAAATAAAAAAAATGTAATATAGCAGATAGTAAATGTAATAAGTCAAGTATATTACTTATAATCAATTTATTATAAATTATAAATTATACTTATAGATAAAATATAAAGAATTAGCTCTAATAATAAGTAAGATAGTTTATTATAAAACCATAGGATTTGGCAAGATATTATGAGAATTATTTTTGAATACTATCAAAGCAAAAGTGATTTTATTAAAGAATTTGAAGAGTCTACCATATCCAAATTTCATTAAAGAATTATCATATATAATTACTATATTGGATATATTTCTTGATATATTATTATAAGAATCTAAAAGCAAAAACTTTTATATAAAAATTTATAATTCAGTTCATTTAGAAAGTGACAAAATTCTGAGAATATCTAAAAATTTCATAACAAAGAGTAATTCAGTAATATTATAATAATTTTAACTAAAGATCAAAGCTATTATAGATTAGATGAAGATACTTAATATAAAAAGATAAATATAACTTGAAGAATAGTAAAATATAATTTCAAATTTAGTAATTTTGAATAAATTAATTTTTATATTTCCTTTCAAAAAATATTACTCTTTCTATAATTTTTTCAAGAATTAGCAAAGTATCTATATAATCTTTCTATAGTTTGTTAGTATAATATTATGTTAAATAAATCAAAAAAGTATAATTATTTTCATCTATAATATATTAAAAGAATTTAATATAATTCTAATAAAATCTATAGATCAAGAAATATATATTATATTGAGATTTGACAAAAAAAATCTTTTTTTATTAAATAAATATATATTTTAAAAAACTAATAGGTAAAGAATTTTAAAATTAAATTTGTATTTGTTATAAATTTTAAAGAAAAAAAATAAATAATAATATAATATATATAATTGATCTATTTATTATTTATTTATTTAATTTATATATAAAGAACTATAATAATCTGTAATTATACTAATTATTATAGTTTTTTTTAATTATATTTCTCCAAAATTTCTATTTTCAGAATTCTACACAGATTTTGGATTGGTATAATCAAAAAATTAGTAATGATTAACATATTTACTAATTGCTATTAATCTGATATCTATCAAATTTACTAATATAATTATAGTCTTTATAGATTATAATTATATTATTACTTGTTATTAATCATCTTTAATAATATTAATTAATCTTTAACATTTAATTTTTGTGATCTATCACTCCAAATAGCAATTGTAATTTGATCAAACTCCTTATATTTATTAATAATAATATAAATAGTATATTTGAATAATTCTAAAGTATTTTCAATCTTTTTTTCAGATAAATCATATTTCTAAATACTAATAATCTTATTATATTCAAAACCTATAAGCTCATAATTTTAATAAATATTTGTAACAATTTTGATTAGGTTATCTTTCTTTAGATCTCTTTTAGTTTAGATCTTTATTTTGTGCTATCTGTATAACAAATTAGCTTTGTATTATATTTTAAAAAGATCAATTTCACTCTGAATACACAGATAATTATTATATATTTAATATATCTAGATTTAGCATATTATTACACAATTATTAATTTAGAATATTAATATTTTTAATTACTTTTATTATTAATATTTTCTTTATAATTTTATTTATTCTTTCTTTATTATTATTTATATTTAATTTATTATATTTATAATTATTATTACTTATTAGATTATAATTAGTTATCTTCTAGAGATATGAATTAAGTTAATTAATTCTGTTCAACTATATGTATTTTAATTATAAATTTAATAGTAATTTATTTATATTTTATATTTATTTTATTTCTTATAAATAAGATCTCTTTGTTCTGTAAATTAACTTTAGATCTGAATACTTTTAAATAATAAAAACAATTATAAGTTATAAAATTAAAACTGTCATATCATATTTTATCTTGTTTATAACCATCAATAAAATAATCTTACAACTTAATAGCAGTGAACATGATTATTATAAATATCACTCTCTAATATCTTATATATTACATATCACACATATTATACACATACTTATTTTAGTTTTAGAAAAATAATTGTTAAAATAAACTCAGAATAATTTATCTAATTTATACAGAGTATAACTGAACTTATCAAGACAATTAAAGAAGATAATTCCTCTAGTCCCAAGCCTTCATCTCATCTCTCAGTAAAACTACCTATCTATTTAAGAGAACTAAATGAAAATATACTTGTTTGGATAATGCAAGTCAAAATTATATTCCAGATTCAAGAAATAGAAGATGAAGAAACTCAAGTATAGTATTTTATTATCTTCTTAATAATGCAACTTTATATTGGTATCTTAATAAAGTAAAGACAAATAATAATATCTTATCTTTAGAAAATTGGTAAGCTTTTGTTATAGCATTAAGAGAAGTCTTTCAATCACTATATTATTAATAATATTTTTATAAATAACTTTGTCTTCTTTGTTAAACTGGATTTGTCCAAGATTATAATATAAATTTAGAAATATAGCAAATAAATTACAAATATAAGTGCTTTAGATCAGGTTATATATTTTATAGAAGATTTAAAACCAGTTAAAAAATGAAAATAAGTTATCAGACACCAGAAATCTTAGAAAAAGCTTGAAAGTTAGCAATTAGATATGATATAGCAATATATAGATAAGATAGATTTCTAAATCTATTAAGTAAATATAATAATAATAGTTATCACTCCCAGAACTAATATAAAAGTTATCAAAATAATAATCCTATACCTATAGAATTAGATCAAGCAGAAATTTATTATAATAATAGAAATAATAATAACAACTAGAAGAATAATAAGCTCAAAATTACATATTATAACTATAACAAACCAGGACACTTCATCAAAAATTATTATTCTAAATTAAAGATCAAGATAACAAACATAAAAGATAAATAAGAAGAGTCTTTATAATTTTATAAGAAAGTTGAATTTGCTTATTTGAAGATAATAGAGAAAGATTATTAAAATTCAATAGCCAAGTAAATAGCAAGCTAGCATAAGTATTATTAGATAATGGTATATCTAGAAATTTTATTAATGAAAAATTTATATAAAAGAATAAAGTAAAATTACAAAAGACTATATTAATCACAGTTAAGCTTACTAATAACAAGAAAATAATAACTATTATCATGATAAAGATGAAAAAATTAAAATTAGATATTTACAGAATGTACAAGATGGATTCTCAGATATTGAAATTGCAGAGATATAATCTTATTCTAGATAAACTTTGATTATTTTACACTAATCCAATTATAGATTGGAAAAATAATATTATAATCTTTATTTATGGATCAAAAATAATCAAAGTACAAGCTAATAATGAAGTTAAGTTAGGCTCTAGCTATAATTCAATTTATATTTTAAGATAATAAATTACAAATTTACTAACAGATGCTGAACTCTTTACTATATATCTCAATAATACTAAAAATAAAGAAGATATTAAAGAAAAGATACTATTATCAGAAGTATTAGATATTAAAAAATAATAAAAGATGTATTTTCAGAAATCTTATTAAACTAGTTATTACCTAAAAGAGTAATTAATCATAAAATTAATCTCATTCCAGGATCTGAACTACTATCCAAATCTATCTATAGAATTTCTTTTATAAAGATAGATGAACTCAAGAAATAATTAGCTAATTTAATACAAAAAGATTTTATTTATCTAAGTATTTTATTATTTGAAATATCAGTTCTTTTTGTATATAAGAAAGAAGATATATTAAGATTATGTATTAACTATAAAGCTTTAAATAAAATTATTATCAAGAATCACTATCTCTTATTAAGAGTTAATAAGTTAATGAATAGACTTACAGACTCAAAATATTTCTCAAAACTAGATTTATATTCAGAATATTATTAAATTTGTATTACAGAAAAAGATATATACAAAATAGTATTTAGAACTTATTATGAATACTATAAGTTCTTGATCCTATCTTTTAAACTTATCAATGCCTTAGTAATCTTTATAATACTAATAAATAATATATTTCATAATTATCTAGATAAGTTTATAATCATATACTTGGATAATATTCTAATATAAAGTAAGATAAAGAAAGAATATATACAATATCTTTAAATAATCTTGAAAATACTTCACAAATATAAATTATATACCAAGTAAAAGAAATATAATATTATATAGTAATTTATAGAATATTTAGAATATTTTATATCAGAAAATGGCATATTAGTTGATCAAAAAAAATTATTGCAATCAGAGATTAGTCAGCATCAACTAATATATTAGAACTTCATTTTTTTCTTAGATTAGCAAGTTATTATAGAAAATTTGTAAAAGATTTTTCAGCAATTACATTAGCACTTATAGTATTCCTATATAAAGATTAAGAGTATGAATGGTCTATAATAGTATAACAAGTCTTTAATATTTTAAAGTAATATCTCATATTAGAATTAGTCTTGTCATTATCTGATCCAAAATTATCATTCACAATTATTACAAATACTTTAGATTTTGCTATTAGAGCTGTGTTAAATTAAAATCAAGTAAGATTGATAAATTAATTGCATTTGAATCAAGAAAACTTTTAATAGCTAAACAGAACTATTCAGTTTATGAGAAAGAACTACTTATAATTATACATGCAATTAGATTTTGAAAGTCCTATTTAGAAGTGCAAAAGTTCATAGTTATTATAGATTATGTCTTCTTGAAATATATCAAATACAATATAATCTTTCCAAGAGATAGACTTGTTAATTAGAAACTTTGTAAGTCAGTAACTTTGAAGTAAAATACAAACCTGACAAAGATAATATAATAGCAGATGCACTCTTATATTAATCATATCTGGCAAATATTTCAATTATCATTACTAATCTTATTAATAAAGAAGACTTGATAAAGAAATATAAAAAAGACAAATATTTTGCAGAAATTTATGAAGTTTTGAAGAACTTCAGTAGTACTAATCCAAAATAATAGACTAAAGTAAAAAACTTTAAGTTAAAAAAAAATTACTTTACTTGAAGAATACTAATCACCTAGCTATTTCAGATAATAAAATATTAAAAATAAAGATCTTATTTGAATTTTATGATGCATTAATTACAAGATATATTAGAATAGATAAAACTTATACTATTATATTTTAACAGTTCTATTAACCAAAGATAAATAAAAGTATTCACAAATATATTACTAGTTATGAATCTTGTTAATATAATAAATCTAGTAATCAAAAATCTTCAGAATTACTATAATTACTTGATATTTCAAAATATAGATAGGAATATATCATCATGAATTTTATAGTTTAACTTCTAATTACCAAGACTAAATATAATATAATAGTTATATTTGTAAATAAGTTATTTAAAAGAACATACTTCATATCAATCATAATAATAGTAATAGTAAAGATGACTTCTCAACTATTGTAATATGATAACAAATAAAGTATCATCTAGTTGCAACTAGTTGTAACTTATAAAATTTTGGAGTTACAACATATTATAACAGGTGATAAATAAGTATTACATACTTGCTGCATTATCTTTAAGTAATAGTATTAGATATTGCAAAGATTTTCTTTAAATATATCTTTAAATTATATGACTTACCTATAATTATCAAATAGAAATGCAAAATTCACAAGTCACTTTTGAAAATCTTTTTTTAAATAACTTGAAATACAATTAGCAATATCAATAGTATTCCATCTTCAGACAGATGGCCAAACAAAAAGATTAAATAGAATCTTAGAAAAGATATTGAGAATATATATTACCTATTAACAGAATAGATAGGATAAAAATTTAGCAGCTGTAAAATTTGTCTATAACAATAGTAAAAATACTTTACCAGATTACACATCTTTTAAATTAGATTATGAACAGATATCTCATATATCAATTAATATTCTGTCATAATAAAATAATATTGCAGTCTCACAAGACTTTATAAAATATTGAAATATCATAATAAAAATAACAAAAGATCTATTACTTAAAGCACAAGATAAATAAAGTAAATATACAAATAAATAGAAAAGATTTGAAGAATTCAATCTTGGAGATAAAGTTCTCCTTTTTACTCATAATATAGAATCTCCAGTTAATAAATAAAAAACAATCAAGAAACTTATATCAAAGTTCATAGGTCACTTTAAATTATTATCAAAATATCTTCTGTCATCTATAAATTACAATTACCAATAGATATGAAATTATATATAATATTTCATATATTACTTCTAAAGAAATAAAATCCAAATAATGAATTCAACAGATATCAATTACTACCAATAATTATTATTTCTAATAATGAACAATATGAAGTTAAGAATATTCTTGATAAAAGAATTCATTATCATAAACTCTAATATCTTATTAAATAGCTTAATTATCCTTTCTATAATATAACTTAGAAATCTCTTGACAATTTAAAAAATATCATAGAGAAGATTAATGCATTTGAAAAATCATGCTCTTGAATATAATAAGAATATTATACTTTAAGAAGAGAGTATGTAATAATTTTGATTATGTTATCTTTCTTTAGATCTTTTTTAGTCTAGATCTTTATTTTGTATTATTTGTATAACAGATTAGCTTTATATTACATTTTAAGAAGATTAATTTTACTCTGAATATATAGATAATTATTATATATTTAATATATCTAGATTTAGCACATTATTACTTAGATAATTATCATATATATTACAATTATTAATTTAGAATATTAATATTTTTAATTACTTTTATTATTAATATTTTTTTTATAATTTTATTTATTCTTTCTTTATTATATTTATAATTATTATTACTTATTGGATTATGATTAGTTATCCTCTAGAGATATGAATTAAGTTAATTAATTCTGTTCAATTATATTATAATCTTTTAGTTATGTAATGTAATATATCAGAAAAATTCACACAGAAGATTCAAGATATATAGTAATATTATTTGAAATAGAGTTCACACAGAAAACTAATTCAAAAGTAAACAAGAGATTATGTTTTTAAACTTATTCTTTATTTGATATATTGGTACTTAAAATTATAAAACTGATACAACATCTTTAAATAGTAAATTAATATTACATAAAATTAATAATAATAAAATAAATAAATTAATAATAGATAATACTTATATGGTAATACCTCTAGAAGATGCTTATTAATGAATAAATAAAAAAATAAATGATTATAAATAAAATATATAAATTTAGTAATATATTAGCTAAATTAGT
>CAJVPS010002859.1:0-11311 GCA_910591765.1 Ambispora leptoticha
TTATTATTATTATTATTATTATTATTATTATTATTATTATTATTATTATTATTATTATTATTATTATTATAATTAATCACTGATAAACTATTCTAGAACTAGACTAATAATGTAAAATTAATAAAAAAGTATTTATAACTTATTTAAATATTGAGAAAAAACTAGTTTAGATTCAAGAAATTTCTTTATAATAGAACCTAAATTCTTAATATTATGATATAAGCTTTTATAATTTCTTTATTATATTAATCTAGATTATTCTGATAAATTAATATAAAAAAAAAGAAAGATAAAAATTATAAAGAGATAAAAAAAGTAAAAAAACTTGATATATACTAGAAAGAATATAAGAATATAAAGAAAGATTAATATATCAAATATAAAATAAAAATTATAGTTAATATACTAATTATTATTTGATATAAATAAAGATATTAGAATTATATATTTGAATCTTAATCAGGAATTTTTCTCAGATTAATATACAAGAAGATAAATAATAATATTTAAAAAAAATATTTCAAACTGATATAATATGATAAATTATAATAAAAATAATTAGCTAAAATAAGAAGAAAAGTAAATATAATAAAAATAAGTTAATAATCATATTAAAAAACTGAAAATATATATTAGATACTTAAGTTGAAATTAATTCACCACTTAATCAATAAAAAATAAAATAAAATTCAGAATAGATAAATTTCTAGCCAAATAAAGCTAGTTAAATATAGAATTTTTTTAATTCTTTCTCTTTACTAAGTATTTTTTTATTTAAAAATTCTCTGTTTTTCAATTTATTTTTTTTTATTTTGCAAGACAGAAAATTATCTTAAAAAAGAAGTAATAAAATAAATTAAAATATTTTTTTGACTTATTAAATATTTATTATCTTATTATTAATCTCATCTAGTTTTAAAATTATGATATTAAATTATTTATTATTATTATAAAAAGCTATTTTAGTTAGCAATTCATATAAATATATTTATATATTATAACTAAGTAATAGTATATAAAACTTAATATAATAAGAAATAATTATTAAAAAATTATATAATTTTATTAATATATAAGTAATATGAGTATTATGAAATAATATCTTAATAAGAAAGAAATATAGATAAAAGTTTATATATAAAAATTTTATAATATAAAAAAAGTAAAAATAAATAAGAAGAATAATAATAAATAGTCAAAAAATAAATATTGAAAAATATAATAAGAGGTAGTTAGAAATAAAATAATAATTTGACTATTAACTTTTAATGCTAATTATAAAATATTATAATAATAATTTATTACAAGCTGAATAGAAAAATAAGTTAATAACTTTCAGATTATAAATATAAGTGAGATATAAGAAAATAAAAAAATATATGAAATAAAAAATTATATGTAAAGTAAAGTTATAAAGTTACTATAAGTAGATATCAATTAAGAATAAAGCAGTTTTCCAGACTGCCAGATTTTAATATATGATTTATTTTATAATAAGTTAAATAATATGAAAACTCTTTAAAATAAAGTGTTTTAGTAAATTTTTCTAACTTCTATAAAATATAAAGAGAAGAGATGCATTAAAAGTTTATTATTATTATTATTATTTTTTCAATCTGAAATTATTTATTCTCTTTATGATATCTTAAATACATATACATATATAATAATAATAATATCAGTAATAAAAATTATTTCTATAATAATTAACTATGTATATATTTATATGAATATATAATAATTAATATATATTATTTAATAATTAATAAATATATAATATAAGATTTGTACTGCATACAAAATTCTTTTAATAAGTGTGATAAAATTCAATATACAGACAAATGCAGAATTGCAATATATGTTAAAAGTATCTGAACAAATTGGCAACTGGAAAAATTAACAAATTTTAAATACTAATTATAAATTTTAATAAATTTTTTTTGTTGAATCATCTAATTTTCTAGTTTTAGAAAATTTTTTCCTTTTATTTAAAAAATACTGATCAATTATTTACAAAATTTAATTAAAGACATTATGCATATAGAAATTTTTACAATCAATCATCCAAATTATTTGATCTTTCTTTATAGATTCATCTTGGTTACTACTTCAAAAAATATATTTTTTATTCTTTTCAAAAGAATCATTTTTTAGAATATCTAAAAGATCAGAAATTACAGATTTTACATATGGAAAAATTGTTAGTTTTTGAAAATTCAAAAAACAATAAGAGAAATCAGTAAAATATTAAAACACTTAATTCATACTTGGTAATGTAATAAAAACATAAAAATCAAGGTCAAACCACTTCAAAATCACATTCTGATAGATCTGAAATATTAAATAACCATGTAAATATATACACGAACAAATTGACCTATAACCTGTTAATGAAAAAAATAAATATATCATTGAATAAAGTAGATTTTGCTGATTCTAATCATATAATATGTAAATTCTCTCTAAAATATCATTTGAATTTAGTAACACAAAAAGTAAACAATTTTATTCAAAGGATAATTACATAATTTCTAATGGACCAATTTTTACAAAAAAGATAATTTCTGAAAGTTAGAATTTCGGGGTTCTATAAAAAAAAATTGAATCATCGGTTTTTAAACATTGCTGACCATTTGCATGTATCTCGATCACATCATGATTGCTGCAACTTTGTAGCATTGAAATGGTTATGTAACTGATGAACGAACAATTTTGTGAGCGGAGGGTTTTTCCTTAAAACCTGTAATCCGTTACAAATTACAGGTGGTCACAAGATTTGTATACACCAAGCCAAAAGTGTCTTTGCAGGCCACTGACTTTCTAATACTAATTTTTGATTTTCAGGATAAGGATTTTATTGAAAGAATAAATAATGTATAGCCATTTGTAATTTGTAATGGATTGCAGTGATTTTTACAGACACTTCTGTAAGACCTACTGTAATCAATCTTACAGATCAAATTTTTCATAGGACGCAGTATTAAATTTTATATTATAAAATGAATCGAGTTACATGAAAGGGATGCCAACGACTCGACTCAGGTCGACCAACTTTAAAAAAAGTCGATTAAAATGTAAGTCGACTTTTTTTTTAGAATTGGTCGTACAATTAAATATATGACATGTATTCAGTTTTCTTCACGTAACTATAAGAAATTGTGCATAATTTTGGTCAAAAAACTTCACTTTAATCTGCGACATTTACTACCTGTAATACATGTACATGTTATATCTGAAAATATATATTAGTTTTACAATATATTCTTATGAAAGGATACAATATTTTAATAGCACCAATATCTAAAGTATATGCGATAGTAACTAAATAGCAATTTCATAATACAACGTCAGTGGTTTATTGAATTTTATTTAACATGACCCTCTAAGTAGAGGTGATAAACAAAAAGCGATTATCCAAAGGTTGAGTCCACGTGCTATGCAGCGATGTATCACTATCAAACACAACGTTATCATTAAATTTATCGTAATCACAAAAAGAAAAATAAAAAAACTTTTAAATGAAGACTGACTGTTTATTAACTCTAATAAATTGGCACAAAGTTTTATGAAAATGCCAAATATTGCGACATTTCGATCATTGTTGGAGATATTCGAAATACTGTGCGAACTTTTACTGCGCATTCATCAATACTAGTGGCGCATTCGGAATATTTGCTATTGCTCTTTCTGATGCGTGGTAAAACGAGAATCCAACAAACTGATCGTCTTTAAGAAACCAAATATTAAACCGCGTATTTTTGAAAGCTTATCTAAGGTAATCTTTAGTTTTAAGTTTATTAGATCGCAAACTAACTTTTATGGCTGTACATTATACAGTGGTAAGATCGATTTGTCAGATCATGGAGTGCCGGCACTTTTAGATTTATTGATTGCAGCCGATGAATTGATTTGATTGAATATCTTCAAGAATACCTTTTGGAGCAGCATGCTGAATCTATAATTGATAATTTTGCTTTAATTAATCAAACCGCTTTTCAACATAATTCCTTTGTCAAGCTTCAGGAATTCTGTATAGAGTTTACGTGTAAAAATCCGGCTGCAATTTTTCAATCTAACGATTTCGCAAATATGCAAGAAACAGCAATCATCACTTTGCTCAAATGAGATGATTGAAATCTTAAAGAAATTAAATTTGGGAAAAGGTTTTTGAGTGGGGAATCGCTCAAACGCCAACTTCTGGCAAATTCGATTTATCGATTCCAGTGGATCAATGGTCACAAACGAATTCAATCAACTCAGCTCTACGCTCAAAAATTGTATACCGTTAATTCGTTTCTAGAATAAAATGTTGCCATATTCGGAAATATTACCAAAAAAAGTTTACAAAGATTTGTTGCATCATTATTTGGTACCTGGAAGTGAAGAACAACAAGCATCGCTTCGTCCCATCAACAATTCTTTCTCGAGATCAAATCGATAAAATTAAGATAATCAAAAAAATTATCCATTTAAATTTAATCTATTATTACGTGGCGGATTTACTGCTAGTGATTTTCACCGTTTATGTGTTAATAAAGGATCAACCATTGTTGCTATACGTATCAAAGATTCTAACAAAATTATCGGTGGTTACAATCCCATTGAATGGAAATCTCTTAATAAATATTGTTCTTATGAAGCAAAGAGCAGTTTTTGTACAAATTTAATTCTGATAACATTATGGGATCCAGTGAAGTTTTAAGTAAATATAAATCTGGTCTTAGTGTGTGGAACTATAAGGATATTGGTCTTTGTTTCGGAGGTAGTCATGGTTATGACTTGGGTTTGTTTACTCCTTCAAATAGTTGTAAGAAACAATCTTATGAGGTTGGCCTTTTAAGGGAACAAGGTCAAGAAATATCTTTTAAATTGATGATTGTGAGGTATTTCAAGTAGTAAAAAAATGAAAAGCAAGCTTTTCTAACTTTTTGATTGATAAATTTATACATAATTTAAACTTCATGATACATATATTCAGTAGGAATAATAATATAAAAATAATATGCGTACACTGTAGTAGAACTTGGGATTGATATTAATTTGAAGTAAAGAATCAACTGGTACAAATTTTATTTGAAGGTTTTTGCTTGTAGAAATGCTTGCTTACGATCCCATTTCCTAAGTTCCCAATCTTCATCACCGATAGATTCGATAAACTCAATCAAGTTCCTCAGCTGTAGATTTGTTTTCTGGAATAGGGTCTCAAAGTTTTTCAGTAATAAATTCGAGAATGCACATAATCTGGTTTCGTAGGACGTGCTCCTTTATAAATGTCGTATACGATATATTTATTATAACTCTGTAAATTTTACAAGGTGATTTTTCTTATAAGGCATTTACCTCATAAGTCGTTTCTAAAACGTTCAACAACAAGATCACCCATGTAATATAATTAAAATGCCGATTACATGTATTAAACACACACTTTCATAATGCATCAAAAATATATTTTGGTCAAATATTATTTGACGAAAATTCATTTCGTACTTTGATAAATAAAGATTATACCAAAATTTCCTAATTCATTTTTTCAGAAAGTTTGGGATAACGTGTCCCGAAGTAAATGCATGAAAGGTAAGCCTTACCGTATAGCGCTTACTACAGTACCCCTTAGTAAAGTACCCCCTTGTATAGTACAGGGGTATTATTCAACTCCAATTGGAGATATTTTTGAATAGTATCCTGGTACTAATCATCCCAACAATCAGCACGTAATATGGTAGGGTATTTTTAAATGGAATGATTTTAAAAATATATGTAACACAATTCAGGAGACTAATATTACCGTTACTACATAAATATAATTTGCGAAATGCATCCATCGGTTTATTTAAACAATCATTTTAGTGATTCTTATATACTTTTAAGGGATCCGGTACGACAAACACAATCCCGACAGTCATATGCCCGACAAACGAAATCTAGAATGAACGGCATCTCGAATGATCAAAACCCTGAACGTACACATTCCACATATCGTGCATTCATTTGAGATTTCGCCATCCGGGATGCTGTTCATTCGGAATTTCTATTATTCGGGATGTCGTTCGTTCGGGATTTCTATCGTTCAGGATGCCGTTCCTTCAAAATTTCGTGTGTCGGTCATATAATTGTCAGTGTTGAGATTTTGAATTTATAATTAATTGGTCAATCTAACATCTGTCACCGTCAGACTCTTCTTTAGTATTTACTTATATTAATACCCTCCTTTTATAGTACACATAGTACTGCACGGGGTACCGTTATATGGTACTAATGACATTAATTATAAAATACATGTAGCTGCAGAGATAGTAAAAGAATAGGCTATCTTTAATAAGGTTATTTATAAATGAATGATTTCTATGATCAAAAGATTATCCATAATCTATGAACCTTCCTTAATCGTAATTTGAAACGACTTTAATTAATGCATGTCAGTATTGGGCAGATAATATATTGAATTTTTTAGAGTTAATTACTAATTATATTCATATGTGACGAGAGTTATGAGATAATATATACATGTATATTCTTATTATCATTGACATAATATTAAATTATACTACGTCTAAAGCTTTACAATCGTTATTATTTAATAAAGTTTATTAGTCTTTACAAGTAAACTTTGTGTCTAACTTTTCCGGATACTTAGTTTCTTTAATTTGATGCTAATTATGTTGACGGCCTCATAAATTTATATGAATATTACATTTTTATAACAAACGTTTTTATCTACAGTCCACACGGAATGTAATAGCGGACAGATTTTTAGTTGTGTACTTCAGTTGTGCACAAGACATAATAAATTACCTATGCCGATATGCTGTAATCCTGTTTACTAGTCACCAGCACGCAATAATCATCTTTCTTTATCATCAAAAACTAGACCTTGAGATATGGATGAGCTTTTGGCTAAATCTCATTACAATTCTGCAAAAATCTCTTAAATAAATTATACTCATATTCATTCTTTTAAATGATATAATATTTATCTTTACAAAAATACTCAGATTCAATTATTTACTTTTTAGTTATTCATATAAAGCCTCTTTTTTCATGAAATTTTTGTGGCTGTGTACTATATCCATTTTTTTATGGTTTTAATAAAGTCTAGATCTCAATTTTATGCATAATATATGGTTATTTTCAAGTGAAGACAAGAAAAGGAGATGATATAACAAAAGCTGAACATGTTGCAAAAGGTTTTTCATTTATTAATGAAAGAGAAAAATATGGTATATTTTGAGAAGGTAGTTCTTAGAGACATCACTCTTATGCCAAATTGCATTCAAATTAGCATTGACGCAGAAAGAAGGCATGTTGAATGCAAATATTTTAAGAGTACAAAGCCATGTTTATAAGCCATTCTAAAACAAATTTATATATATGATTATTATTCTAAATTTTATTTATTTTTAAAAAACTGTCTGCCATTACATTCCACGCAGACTGTATATAAAAACATAATTTATATTCTTCGAATTAATCATATATCTGATTAAGAAAGCATATAGATATATAAAAAGTACTTGTACATACCTTATATATGAATTTATTTAAAGAAATAATTATTAAAATTGTCAATTAAAATTTGATACAAGTCAACCTTTCCTATAACAATATTATTTTTAAATTAAAACAAAAATGGCTAAGATGATTCAATATAAATTCCCTTTCGATAACGATATTATTAATGATTCCTATAATGATAAGAATTACATGTAATAGCAAATCGTAATTTTTAATTTATTTCCAGAAATTGCTGAATTTTCGAATACACAAAATATAAGTGCCTGAAAAGTAATTATGAATTTGTATAATTATTACAGAAATTTTCATTAAGTATATATATTTAATAGCTTGCAAAAATTTTTTTATTAAAAATATTTCTTTATATTTTAATAAATGTAATTTAATCATTAATATTTTTTTTCTGTACACATTTTCAAATATGACTTTTGCAATACTAATTAGAAATAGAATTAAGACTAGAATTATAAATCATATTTATATAAAATTTTATAAGGAGCATTTTTTGTTAGAACATAAATTTTTGCATTACATATTGATTGTACGATTTAATTGGTAAAGAGGATATCGAATGATTGCTGTCGGAGGCAGATCAAAAGCCTTTTTTTACACGTGATAGGGAACTTTCTGGGAATCAATACTGTTGGAATTGCGGATATAGACTTTGAAGGCAAAAATACTTTCAGCAATGAACTTTTGAGATATTTGTGTTAGCAATTTAAAATGTGCATATATTATATACATATGTTTTAAAATCAAAAGGGAGACGAAATCTTAAAAAAAAAGGAGATTAAAGTTGAATATGAATATACTGTATATGCTAAAATTACCAACTTAAATTCCAAAATGATCGATAGCATTGCAAGTTTCCTTCTCGTGTTGTACCCAATCGACGATAGCTTGCAAGACGGCAGGATCAGATGGCGTATGTTGTCTTCTCAAATATTTACCTATACGTCTTTTCAGATGATCCAAACTCACCCCTGAACTGGTATCATTTGGTTCTTCACCCATCAATCGTTTCAACTCTTCGCTTATAGTAGTATGGCTCACTCTACTATTTTTTTCTTGTCGTTTGCGAAAGTAATTAATAAATTCGCCCATTAGTTTAACTCGCGCTTCTAAAGTCCAAATGCGGCCATCTTGACCTATGACGACGGCTCTGGGAGTAGGCACAAATCTTTTTTTTTGCTGATCATTGTTGGTGGAATTTTGAGATGCGGACGGCGATTGATGTTCCACTTCAGGAGATTGTAGTAACCTCAGACTTATATTTGGGAATCGACTTTCTGCTGGAGATAACGAAGGAGACACTATATTTTGATGATGAGACTGAGCTGAAGAAGATAAAAAGCTGCCAAATATTTCGGGTGAGGAAGTTCGCGAAGTTGGTCTTTCATCAACTATTGTGAGAGATCTTCTTGATATTTCATCGAAAAACGTAACTGTTGGTTCAACTCTTATTAGAGGAACAGGGTCTGGAGAATTAGAACGAGTTGCTAGTTGCCCCGTCGGGACAGTTCTTGAAGGTGAAGACCCTGGTCTATATAATATAAATATAAAATTTAAAGCTTGCGCGAAATTAATGAGTCACATAAAACAAGATATTCTCTTACACTTCGATCGTCGACGATGAAGGCACCGTCGGGAATGACAATGGTGATGACGGATCTTGATGGTTTGCAGTGGATGGAGAAAAAGAAATTCTTTGTAAATCTTCAAGTGCCCATTGAAAAGTCTCCAGACTTTTTGACACTTTGTAGCTGGCTTCCGCAAACTTTATGATAGTATTTAAAACGGATTTCGTCAATCATTAGAAAATAAAATTTTGCGTATTCTCTTTGATTTTTAGCTTACCGCATCGAATTTTTGCCGCATTTGCGTGATGCTGCTGCTGTTGTAATTATTAATGATATTGTTATAGTTGTTCATATTGATTTGGTCATCATAGTTGGTGGTGTTATTATTGCTGACGCTAGTAGGAATAGCAAGTGGAGTCGAAGGAATTTGTGGAATAGGAAAATTTCTCAATCTACGTTTTGCTCTTGGTTCTCCATTAATATCAGTATTGTTGTCATAATGGTGAAGCGGTTCTTCGGGTCCAGAATATTGTTGTTTTATTGGTGGACCGTTGACATTATTGTCATTATAATGTGTAAGCGTATTATTATTATTGGGGTTGGCCTCACTCATTGTGTAAATTTTACTATGGGGGTCAGAAATCCGTGTGTGTGTTATCTGGTAATAATATGTGGGAATGTGGGAATATCAAAAAAAAATATCGATATACATGTATATGGCAATGATGATGGATAGCACTGTTAGGAGGAGATACATGTACTGTGAAAATGTATATATAGATTCTGAATCCACATCGTATGACCGGTTCCGGAATCGCTGCCGGTAAGAAAAATAGATATTGAGAAAAAATCGATAGATACATGTTTATAGTACGATCTTTAAAAAAAGCCGCACTGCTTAAGGTTACACCCAATTCTTATTGTATCAAAAATTTTTTCTTACTAAAGCATATAACGATAATGATTGATTGGAATTGGAAAATCGTGAGATCATTGATAATTTCCAGCAATGTGATCTATTTAGCTATGTACATGTAATAACAATCACGGTAAAAAATTAAAAAAAATTATCCGACCATTCATGAATGTCATTGGCTCAATTCCCTTATAATCAAAAGATTTCAATTTTATTAATAAAATATAATAAAAATTAAAATTTTCTCTTTATATTAAAATTTATAATTTTATTAAGAAATAATTTTTATTTTTATATCAAAATAAAGTCCATAAGTTATAGTTTAATATATATTTTTTAGATTTTTTCTGAAAGAGTTGTTATAATTGCAAGTTATCATGAAATTTTTTTAATTAAAAATGAAATTTGATTAGAAAAAGATTTTGTGGTGACTTCTCAATTAGAATAACTCTTTCAGAAAAATCTGAAAAAAGTATATATTAAACTATAGCTTATAAAAAATATTTCTTAATAAAATTGTAAATTTTAATATAAAGAGAAAATTTTAATTTTTATTATATTTTATTAATAAAATTAATCTCTGATGCATTATTTTCAGCTATTACTTAAATTTACTTATTATATTATTATTAAATCAAAAAATTTTAAAAAACTTTAATAAGATTATATATATATTAATATAAAAATATATTTATAAAAAAATTATCAGAACTCTTATAAATTTATTTATTAATTTTAAAAATAAATTTATTAAAACTGATAATATTTTTATTATAAAAAAATATTAAATATTAATATTTTCTTATTAATAATTATTACAAATTAAAATTAAATATAATTAGATCTTTTATAATCTTATTTATTTTTTTGAATTTTCTAATTATTAAATAATTATAATTAAAAAAAATTTTTTTTAATTATATTATTTTATTTTATTTAACTTTGTTTTATAAATATAATAATATAAAATTAATAAAAATAAATATTAGTAAATTTTAATAGAATTAAATAAATAAATCTTAATAAGAATAAAAAAATAAATATTAATAAAAGAATAAGTTTTAATTAAGAATACTTACTAAAATAATTTTAAGAATATTACATTTCCTGGCAAAAGTAGTAGTGCATAACATTTTTGTCTATATTTTAATAATGAAGTATCCAAAACTCACGAAAGTTTGTAGATATATTCTTTAGGATATTATGAACAAGATTCTCTAACAGCGCAAGGCATGTTAGCTTAATAAAATTTTGCGAAATTTTGCGTCAAATGTGTTGGATTAGGTATCTACACAAAATAACT
>CAJVPS010002860.1:0-11308 GCA_910591765.1 Ambispora leptoticha
ATTTTCCCGGGAAGGTAGTGATTCCTTTTTTGTTGGTTGGAGTGTTGCTGATGGTGTCAGTAGTAGTAGTTAGGAGGAGAAAAATAAAAAAATAAGTAATTAATGACCGATAAGCCAAAAGGAAAAGAATTAGTTAACAGTTGAATTTTAAATGAATTAGCCATTTGCCAAAGCGACTATTTTAAACATTTAGAAAAAAAAGAAATTAATTTTGCTACCGACAAACTTATCAAATTTACCCGGGAAAAATTAAGCAATGAATATTTAGAATTAATCAAAATTTCCCTGTGGGATACTAGCACCAAAAATACTCTCCTTTTTGTCTATCAGCAATTACTAATTATGCTTCATCCGGCGATTCCTTTCATTACGGAACATATTTATCAAGAAATCACCCAGCAAGAAATATTGAATGAGAAAATTGAAGAAGTTAATATAGAAACTGAAAATAATAATCTTTGACAAGTTGACTGCTTGCTACTTTTAATAAGCAATATTCGCAATTTTCAGCAAAAAAGTAAAGTTAATGAATTTTATTTAGAGTTAGTTCCGGAATGAAAAGTAAAGTTAGACACCACTTTTGACTTTAATCAATATTTAGAGCCGTTAACCAAAAGCAAGGTTTCTATCTTAGAAAAAGAGAAAAAAGAAAAATTTAGTTCTTTTCTTGATTTACAACCTTTCGGAGTTTTATGATACCACGAAAAAATTGATAAAAAAGAATTAGAAGAACAATTTAAGTTCTATGAAAAGGAATGCCAAAGAAGTAAACGATTATTAGCCAACCGTAATTTTCTGAAAAAGGCACCTTCCCATCTGGTAGAAGAAGAAAAAAAAAAATTAATTTATTACCAAGAGCAGAAAAAAAAAGTCCAAGTCGAATTAGAAAAAGTAAAAAAATAGTTAATATATAATATTAATCCCATTTGTGCCAAACAAATTCTTTTTAATGTTTAATATAAATAACTATCTTAATTTTACTTAATTCCTTAATTTTTTCTTGGATTTTTTCTTGGTTGTCCTGGTCTAACGCATTATCGGCTTCATCAAAACAAAAGATTTGAACCCCCTTTTTTTGCTCGAGGGTCTGGTTAATATTGGCTAATTGTTTTTGGCCGGTAGAACCCTCTTCAATTAAAGTATCATGAGCACAGTAAGCAATATTATTTTCCCGCCAATATTTCAAATTAATATCCTGGTGAAGACTATATTTACTTCCTTGGTCATCGGTAATGATTATTTGACCTTTTTGGGGCACCAACATTCCTAATAAGAGGTATAAAACAGTGCTTTTACCAGCCCCATTTTTGCCAATTAAGCGGTTTAGTTTAGCGGGGATGAAAGTACGATTATAATTTTTTAACACTCATTCGGATTGTCCCTGATAGCGAAAATAAACATTTTGAAAAGTAATGGCAGTTATTGGTACTGCTTGATTTAATTTTCTACCCTCTAAATTATCATTTTTCTCTGGAAGCCTGAGGAAAGCATTAACTCTCCCCCGAGAGATAGAATAATCAGCATAATCAAATAGGCAATGAAAGATATCGCCAAAATTCTCAAATATACGCCAGGATGCCGACAAGATTTCTCCATCAAAATTATCACTCCACAAGAAGAACAAAATGAAAGGAAAAACTTCCACTAAAAAAATACTGGAAACTGCTTTGTTTAATGATTTAGTGCGGTTAAACTTGAGACATAATTTTTCATTAGTTTGGGTTAGTTTTTTTTGTCGTGATTGATATTGCGAACTCAAACCCATCCCCTCGACCAAAATAATTTTTTCCCGTTCTTTGTTAATTACCTTTCATTCTTTATCGAGTCTTTTTTTATACTTCTTCTCGTTGCGGAGGATTTTTTTAGTAAACAAGTAAACCACAAAGTTAACCAAACCTAATCAAAAAAGGAAAAAGAAAATTGTAGGTGCCGACATTTGACCAAAATTATCCCAGTGATAAATCAAGGTTGAGGCAATGGC
Source organism: Ambispora leptoticha (assembly GCA_910591765.1). Lineage (NCBI taxonomy): Eukaryota > Fungi > Glomeromycota > Glomeromycetes > Archaeosporales > Ambisporaceae > Ambispora > Ambispora leptoticha. The sequence goes on from CAJVPS010002860.1 coordinate 1,982, forward strand.
TAAAAAACTGCGATAAAAATGATTAGGCAAATGCTCCCATGAATATCCTATTTCATAAGCATCCTTCTCGATTAAGTTATTTAATTCATCTTTTTTGGCCTGTTTTTCTTCAAAAGGCAATTGACGAAATTTATCTAAAAGCAGACTTTTGGCATGATGACCCCCCAGCACCCTCAATTCTTCCTCTCATAAAACACTTCAATAATAAATTATTGTAAAGATTAGGGCCAGTAATAACCCCCCGACAACAAACTGCCCCCGGCTTACTTCCTTTATTCCTAATCATTCCCATATTTTTTTACCAGGCAATAAATTAGTGTAATTATTGGTATTTGTTCCTCTTTTGACTTTAAAAATATTTATAATAATTCCTAACAAAAAAGTTCAAAGAATTACCCGAAGAGTGGTAATTAAAAAATGCCTAATTACTTTAAATTTAAATTTTTTATAGATGGTTCAAAAACTGATTTTTTTGGTTAAGGGTTGAGGGTGAGGTGGAGAATTGCGGGAATTTTTCGTCATTAAATTTTATTAATAAGTTTTAATGTTTTATCCATGTCTAATTAACTATTTATGCCAAACCATTTCCGCTTTTGCTAAAAAAGCAAGTGGTATTACAACCTCAAAATATAAAATTAACTTATATTCATAATATGCAAATCAGAAATAGAAATCAGCAAAAAAAAAAAAAAAAAAAAACAATTAGCGGTCAAAACTGGTCTATCGTTTTAGGGAGGAACGGTCAATTGAAATTAATCACCCAAGTATAAAAAATATGACAACTTCCTTAAAATTAAGTCCTAACGGTAAAAATGATGCAAAACTTATTGATTTAATGGGGACTGGCTTGGCTGGTCAAGCGAGACTGACTATTGAATTACATTACCAATTAGAAGCATGAAATAATAACCCGGCTGCGAGTGGTGCCATTGACCTAACCGTCGCGGGAATTAGCACGGGCTTTCCGGTCAATGCTAACCCTGATGATAATGAGACTTCAAACATTATTAATCGGGTAGAAATTACTGGTCCAACCGACCAATTAAAAATAATTCAAAGACTAATTTGGTTAAAAGATGAGGTTAAAAACACCAAGCCGAATGCCCAAGATAGTTTTGACTTTGAACTGGTCATTAATAAGGACTTAACTAATCAGAACGACCACTGAACTATCACCGATAACCTTCCTAATGATGGTCTTAAAACCCTGGAATTAAAACCCACCGATTTTGTCGGCGGAACGATTGATGAAAATATCATCCGGATTGATGACACCGACTACACTGCTGCCAATAAATTAGTCGTAAACCGGAACGACCAAAAACAGGCTCTATTGAACCTAGAAGAATTATTAAACCGAACCTTACCGGACAAATACGGCTCAGTTGACGACTTGCTTAGCAATGAGGGACCAGATATTAATTTCTCCTTACCAGACCTGAGGGCTGACCTCGGTCAGTTGCCCCAACCAACCGCCAATCCACCGGTGGTCGCGACGGGATTATGAGCCTACTACTACAACAATGCTCCCCCGGATCCGATTATTGTCTATGAGCCAGAAAACATTAAACATATTCTCTTTGACTTAAAAGATGTGGATGGAGCGAAAATATATGATGGATTAGAAGCATGGATGGGTTGCTTTCAGTTAATTCTTGATCTTGGCTTAACCAAAAAATCCCAGTTAGCAATTCTCAAGAAGGCAGGCTATAAAATAAATGACCTCTTAGAATTAAAAAAGGAACCAGAATTTTACAAGGGTTTTCCACAATTTGACCCCAATTGACAAGCCACTTTGGACCCCGCCACTAATCAGTTTCAAGTAGAAAAAATCGACCCTAATAAGCCAGTTCGTTACACCAAAGAAAATATTGATAATTTTCGGGCTTTTGCCACTGGTTATAACGGTCCGCATCAAGACATATTTACTAAGGAAAAAACTATCAAAGGACCCCTGGACGGCAACGATGTTAAAGTTTATGCTAATCGCTTGCCGGAAGAGTGTTTTGGTTTTCAGCCCGGTGATGTTTATGAGAATGGTGGTGATTATCTTTATATCAATGGTGGATGGTTTTTTGATGGAGAAACCAAAATATTTTGCGATATTCTTTCTGCCCAAAATGCCGAGGAGGCCATGGATTTAGCGTTTTACGGCAAAGATTACGATGAACTGCAAAGTGATAATGCGGTTCGAAAAGGAAACCCTAATCAAGTCGGTGATGAAAAGCACCCCAATATTAACCTTCAATTTAACGAGGTGAAAGGTTGAACCCGCCTGGACCACCTAAATCACTATTACGAGGCCTTGAAAAGTGTGACTGGTTGCCAATGACGAATTCCGGGAGATGCCACTGGGGCGGGAGCCACTGATGCTCCCAAATACGACGACCCTGCCATTCAGGTCAAAATCGACCAGGGTTATCAGTTGACGAAAGATTTTATCGCAGATTACGAGAAATTACTGGCTGTTAATGTGGCCAATCTCAACAAAACTCAATTAACAGAGGCTAAAACCAAGTTGGAAAAATGGAAAACTACTCGCTTTTACACTTCGGGCGGAGTTTGAAAGCCGATAATTGACAACTTTTTGACAGAGGTGGAGGGAACCCTTTCTCTGCTCAATGACAACCCCGATGATGATATTCCTGCTTGAAAAACGGAATTGGCCGGACTGAAAAATAGAGGAAGTGAACTGGGGAAAAAGATTTATCAAAATTGTCAACCCGACCAAAATGGATTTACCGAGCAAGTATTTGGCGAACTGAAAAAGTTGGTGAAATTGTTGGAGGAGACCCACGGCACGAAAACGGCCAACACGAAAACTGAATTAGAAAAATTTATTTCCGACAGCAAAAATGACCCCGACAAGAAAAAAGCACTAGAAATTGCCAAAAAAGTTAAAAACCACGATAATGATAGTAAAGATTGCGTGGAATTAGCCCGGGAAAAATTAAAAACTCCCCAAGAAAAACAACTTGAAAAAGCCCACCAACAATTAAAAAGTCTGCTGGCTGGTCTAAAAATTAATGGTAAAGACGCTTATGAAGAAGTAGTAGCCGATATAAAAGACTCCGAAATCCAGATTAATAAAGCCATTGAAATCTGGCAAAAGTGTCAAGCGGTTGAGACAGCCACTAACGATGATGAAGGAAAATTACTGAATGCTCTCAATAATTTCAAAAACGATACCTCTAACAGCCCGGCATGGAAAGCAGTAAATAAGTATAAAAAAGACGGGGAAGGTTATGCGGAGGCAATGTTAAAAAAATTAAATGAGTGAGCCACCCAGCGAAAAAAGGATTATCAAGATATCAGAAACGCCAAAACTAAAGCCGAATTTCAGAAAGCCAAGGAGGAATTTATGAAAAAGCATGAATATAAAAATAATAAGCAAGATTATGATGAAATCTATTTGGTTTTAGCCGAAAAAGCGGCGGAAATTCGCGAGAAAGGAGCCAGTGCTAACGCCGAAGAAAAGGAACTAACCGAATTAATGGTGGTGGTATTATCAGATTATAACGATTGAAAAACTCAATTGGAGGATTTAGAAACCAAGTTAAATAAATTAAAAAAGTATATTAAAGGAGGGAGTAAGCATAACCTTGTAGAAAATTACTCAACAATTCAGAAAGAAGCCTTAGAAAAATTAGTGAATAAAATGGAAACGAAAGTTCAGGAATGAAGGGCAAAAAAAGTTAAATCTGAAAAGAATAATCCATCCCAAGAAAATCCACCTTGATATAAAACCCCACTCGGAATAATTGGAATTATTGCGGCCATAGCCGTGCTTGGCGGAGTAATTTATTATTTGGTGAAACAAAATATTAGTGAAGATGATTAATTAACCTTTTATAAAAACGCAATCCTAATTTAATTTGTTAACTTTTTCTTTCCTTTATACTTCTTTAGGAAACTTTTATCATATTCATTTTTGAAGCGAGAACGATAAAGGCTACCCATAACTTTTATGATATTTAATAGGTAAACTTTCAGAAGAGTTAATAAACTTTTGATATTTTTCAAAAAGTTGGTCTCGATTCTTTCGATATTGAAAATATCATTTTTTTCCATGCTTAGGCAAAGGGTTATTTTCCATTATGTTAACTAAGAAATGAGTTGGCTCATGGGCTACTGTGTCAACAAATTCATCCTTTGCTAAAAAGAAAGTTTGCCGAGGAAAAGAAATAATAATTTTATCTCCTATTTGGCTAGTTCAACCTCAAATTTTTTCTTTAAGGTTGCAATGATTACAGTTAACTTCTGGTCGAGAAGTAGCAGGAAATTTAATCAAGGGAGTTTTTTCACCAAGCAAATCCCTAACCATCTTCTTTGTTATTTCTCTTTGTTTTATTTCAACAATGTTTAACTTAGCACGGATGACAGTTGTTATTAACTCGGCAATTTTCTTGCATCTAGGACAGTGCCCAGTGTAACGAACAAAAGCCATTTATTTTTTTTCCATCTTTAACAATTTTCGACAAAGAAAAAAAGCTAATTCTCGATTAAATTGTGTGTTTTCTTGCCTTTTAATTTTATCTATTTTTTCTTGCAATTCTTTTATTATTGGGTCGTTTTGGTCGTAATGAGAAGACAATGCACAATAATCACTTTGCAATAATTCTTCTAAATAATTTTCTCGAGGAGGATCAACTTCGACACAAATAATCTCTAAGTCCTTCATTAACTGATGAATTATTTTTTTCTTGTCAACTGATTCTTTATTGCTGTAAGAGTTTGAAGTTTTTCTTAGTTCTCTTTTCCTTTCCATAAGTTTTGTATGTTTTAGTAATATTTTTCACTTTTTATTGTTCGCCAGCAAAATCATAATTCAAACAATTCCAAAAATACTTAATTATATCTTTTTCTCGTAAAATCATTATTCCTTTCTCTATAATATATTTTATATAACTGTAAAAGTCCTGACTAGCATTTTTTTCATAAAAAGCCCATCAGGAAGTTAATTGATCTTAAAAGAAAAACTAATTATGAAAATCATTAAAAATAACTTTCTTCCGTAAATTTCGCTGTAAATAACCTTGTTTATCAAAAAATACCCCTTCCTCGGACAATAGTTTTCGTTTAGTAGCAATTTTTTCGCCTTCTCCTCATTCTCCATAATATCCGCCAATAAAAAAATTAGTGGCAATGACTCGGTGACAAGGAACTTCAGAGGATAGAAAAGGATTATTTTTTAGAATTTGACCAACTTCCCGTGGTGAAATATGAAGAAATTCCGCAATATACTTATAAGTTGAAACTTTACCCTTAGGTATTTGGGAACAACAATTATAAACTGGATGGGAAAAATTACTACTTAATGACTTTGACATTATATTTAATTATAACTTTGTTATCTTAACTAATTTTATATAGTTTTTACTATTCAAATTTTTCTTCTATCTCAAAAACCTTTCCATTTAAATAAGCAAGTGGCGAAGGCAAATTATTGAATTCTATTTTATAGGCTAATAAATGAATCTTATTTTCTATTTTTATTTTGCTACCATACTTTTCATCACCAATGACCGGGTAGCCTAAATAGGATAAAATACTGCGAATTTGGTGTTTTCTCCCCGTATGTAAAGTGATTTCTAAAGTTTGATAAATATTTTCCCCCCCAACTTTTTTTATCTCTAAGGCACAAAATTTGGCTTGGGGGTTGGTTGATTTTGGAGCAAATTCCATTTTTTGGGCTTGGTTATTTTTCCACAAATAGCCGCTAATGTAATTGGGTAATGCCTTTTTGGGTGATTTTTCACATATTGCTAAATATTTTTTGGTTATCTTGCTTTTGTCGCCAATTGCCTGGTATAGCACTTTTTTTGCTACCGGATTCTTTGGATAAATAACTAATCCTTTGGTTAACTTATCAAGTCGGTGAGCGGCAATTAAGACAAAATAATTCTCAATTTGCCGCTGATACTCCGTTGGATTTTTTTCTGATAAATAATGTCTGACTGCATTATCTAAACTAGGCATAGTTATTCCATGTTCTTTAAGAGCCAACAAAATATTTTTGTCCTCATAAATGATTTTAAAATACATTTTGTTCTGGGAAAGAGGATAAATAATCTGATTAGACAATTGGAGATATTTATCATTAACTTCAATTTTTTCTCCAACTTTTAGGCGATGATGATAATAACGAATATTTTCCCCATCCACTTTTACTTTTTTAGTGCGAAATAATTTGTAAATTAGACTTAGCGGAGTAGTCTTAAACCTTCTTTTAAGAAAACTAATTATGGTTTGGTCGGCGGCTTCTTTTTGAATTGTAAAATTAATCATTAAACTAATTTTGGCAATTGTATAATTTTATCCACAAACTACTGACAACTTTCACAATCACTATTCAATAAACATTCTTGATTATTTCTTTTCTGCGTAAAACCAAATTTGGCCGCATCTAAGGTAGAACTTTCAATTCGACTAGCCCCTAAGGTGCGTAAATAATAAGTAGTTTTTAAACCTTTTTCCCAGGCAGCAAAATAAATCTCGTGAAGTTTCTGTCCCGAAATCCCTTTCATAAAGACATTATTACTAATGCTTTGGTCTATTCACTTACTCCGCACGGCAGAAATTTCAATCATTCATAATGGGTCAATTTCAAAAACCCCGCGGTATTTTTCTTTTAAATTTTGGGGAATGGATGGTATATTTTGAATACTGCCCTCATAATATTTAATTTGGTCCAGTATTTCTTGGTTTCACAAGTTAAGTTTTTTTAAATCCTCCACCAAATATTTATTAACTATCGTGAATTCTCCAGCCACATTTGATTCCACATAAATGTTACTATACATGGCTTCAATACAAGGATAACAACCGGCAATATTAGCAATCGTAGCGGTGGGAGCAATCGCCATCGCATTAGAATTACGCATTCCATATTTTTTTACCTGCTCTTTTAAACTATCCCAATTTAATTTACTTTGGCGATTAACTTTTATCGGTCAGCCTCGTTCTTTTTCCAATAAGTTTAAAGTATCGAGTGGAAAAATTCCCCGGTCTCACTTGGAACCCTGATAACTAGCATAAGATCCTCTTTCTTGGGCTAACTGGCAGGAAGCCGAAATCGCATAATAAGAAAACTTTTCTGTTAATTGGTCAGTAAACTCCAAGGTCGCTGATGAACCATAATTAATATTCAGTTGAAAAAGAGCATCCTGAAAGCCCATCATTCCTAAACCAATTGGTCGGTGTTGAAAATTAGAATATTCAGCCTCTTTGGTTGGATAATAATTGAGGTCAATCACATTGTCTAACATGCGAATCGCAATATTAATCGTTTCTTGCAATAAATTATTATCTAATTCTCTTTCCCGGATGTGCCGAGCCAAATTAACTGAACCCAAATTACAGACCGCCGTTTCCTTTTCCGAAGTATTAAGAGTAATTTCGGTGCACAGATTAGAACAATGCACTACTCCAACATGGTCCTGCGGGGAACGAAGATTACAACTATCTTTGAAAGTAATTCAGGGATAACCGGTCTCAAATAGCCGAGTCAACATTTTTCTCCATAAACTAGTTGCGGCAATTTTTTGAGTTAACCTGATATTTCCTTGCTCGGCTTCCCGCTCGTAATAAATATATCTCTCCACAAATTTTTGTCCGTAAAGATGATGTAGGTCGGGGGTATCAGAGGGAGAAAAGAGAGTTCAAGCTCCTTTTTCTTTCACTCTTTTCATAAAGAGGTCGGGAATTCAAACTGCTAAGTTTAATTCGTGGGTTCTTCTTCTTTCGTCGCCCACATTCCGCCGCAAATCTAAAAAGTCCTCAATTTCCAAGTGTCAGACTTCCAAATAGGCCACGCTGGCACCCCGTCGCCTTCCAGAACGGTTAATGGCTCCGGTGGTATCATTTGCCAACTTCAAAAAAGGAATTAAACCAGTGCTTTCACTATCAATTGACTTAATGGATGAACCGAGAGCCCGTAAATTAGTCCAGTCGGTAGCCACTCCACCCGAATATTTTAGTAAATTAGCCTTGTCCTGCAAAGATTTAAAAATATGGTTCAGGTCATCGTTAACCGTCGTCAAAAAACAAGAACTTAATTGAGCCCGCACCAAACCGGCATGGAAAAGAGTGGGGGTGCTCGGAACAAAACGCAAACTAGAAATAAGATTATAAAAGTCAAGAGCCTTTTGGTTCTTATCTTTCTCGTTGATGGCTAGACCCATCGCAATTCGCATTCAAAAAAATTGGGGGGTTTCATAAAGAATATTCTCCCGTCGTAGTAAATAACGACCGGTTAAAGTCTCCAATCCTAGATAATTAAATAAGTTATCTCGTTTGGGAACTAACGACTTACCTAGTTCTGGCAAATCAAATTCTTGTAAACGCTTATCCAAAACACCTTTTTCCACTAATATTTTAATATTATTAATGAATAGTTGCCGATAAGTGCTTTCGGTGGGAGAGGTTTCAGCAAAAGTCTCTCAATAAACCTGGCGAAGCAAAAAACTACTGGCTAATTTATCATAGGCCGGGTCTTTTTCTAGCAAACTGGTAACTGATAACAAAACCAGTTTAAATATTTCTCCAGTCGAAATATCTGACTGAATACTTTTCTCTACTTCCTGATAGAAGAGGTTAACATCTATCTGATTAGTCTCTCCTAATATTTGGCTAATCGTGCCAATAATTTTTTCTTTTTTATTAATTTCAAGCGGGGAGGACATTATTATTATTTAAGAAGGAGGAGAAAAGGAGGGCGGTCTAAGTCCCGCCCTCACTTTTTTATTTCAACGGCTTTTTTTAACTTATCAACTATTTTTTATTTTTGGGGTGAGAAATTATTCACTTTCTCCCTCACCTTCTTCACTACTATTGGCTTTAATTAATCAAGCAATTCCTCCGAGAACTGCGGCCACGAGAGCAATAATCAAGAGAATGCCCCATCATGTTGTATATCATGCTTCATCAGGTTTACCGCTGCCATCGCCACCTCCTGTATTTTGTTGGTCTTTCTTAGCAGTCTCCAAGACTGTTTTTCGTGACTCTAATTTACCTTTTCATTCGCTCAAGAAAGTATCAACCTTAAAATCAGGGTCTACACTTTCTATCTCTTTCAGTTTCTTTTTAATTTTTCCCGCCTCACTAGTTTCCGTATCCTTAACCTTAATTATTTCTTCTATTAATGCAATATGCTTTTTAATCTCTTCGATACTTTCATCCAATTTATCCTTGCTTTCGCTGTATTCAGAAACGTCTTTCAAACTAAATGCTTTGTGTAATGTTTTTCCTTTATCACTCGTTTCACCTTTAAGAGCCACCGCGGCTTCGGCTCGACCCCGCTCACTTTTATCACGATTTGAATGTTTT